>BRDA01014382.1:45605-126055 GCA_036984385.1 Crenuchus spilurus | reverse complement strand
CAGAAAAAAGGAATAATTGGTTCTTCATTATCCACATGATCCTATTTATTTATAATATGAAGCTTTTGAGACTGACATCAGGCACATTAGCAGGCCAGGGAAAGACACAACTTTCATGCTCCTGAAATCACTCATACACACCCTTGTGTGGTGAGGTGGGGAATTATTCTAATTATAGGTACCATTACCATCAGGGAAGAATTTAATGAAAGCAGAAATCAGAGGAAGACGGCATATAAACCATGTTGGAACACATTCATTTTGTGCAAACATTGTTTATTTCCTTGTCAGAGTATCTAACTGTACTGTTTGATTACTGTTGTGTAATCAAAACAATATGATTTATTGTAACAACTTAAAATGACAAACATCATACTGGTGGAAACCAAGCCTCTGAAGCTTGCCATTCAGCCTTTTAACTCAGTATGCAAACATGTGCATGTCTGTCCCTACATTAGAGAGATCACTAAAAATCAATCTTTGAAAAATCTAAAAGCTGCAGGTCTGTAATAAGTGAAACAAGATGCACTATATTTTTAAGATACAGGGATGATAATAGCCCATTTAAAATGTGGGGCTTTTCATAAGTGACTGGTTAAAAGCAGTTAATATGCCAATTAAAAAGGCCCAATTAAATATAGGAAAGTGAGTCAGTGCAGAACTTAGTTGGCCAGATAGACTTGACCAGGTCCAGTAACCATCTTGAAATTATGCCTTAAGAGCAAAACTTTAACCTCATTCTCATTAGTAGTGAGGGATGATGCAAAGACAGCCTCTTCTTGAGCAAAGTCAGATCTATAAGATAAATCATTAAGCCAGTCAGGGATCACTGGATCAGTATTTTGAATACCATTATTTATCTTTTTTAAACATTTTCATACACCACTGTGTTATGGCCAACTAATGCCAATCCAAAACATATATGCAAAATGCAGATATAGGTTTTACTATAGGATTAAGACTGTAGGACTCTACTATAGTATATAGGACTCTGTAGCAGGCATAGTTTTTAGAGACTGTGCAAAGTAGTTAGGTTATTTACCAAAGTCTTCAAACTTTCTCTGTCTCTGTCCCCATCTGCTTGAAGACATCCACTAGATTTGCCAATCCCTAAAACATCCTTAAGTGATTACATGCCCATAACACTGACACCTGTAATCATTAAATGCCTGGAGAGACTGCTCCTACAACACATCAAGGCCACTCTGCCACCCACACTGGACCCCCACCAGCATACAGAACTAACAGGTTGATAGATGACACCATATCCACTATTCTCCACTCTTTACTGCATCGCCTGCAGCAATCAGGAGCATATGCACGGCTGCTGTGGACTACAGCTCTGCATTCAACACCATCTTACCTAGCAGATTGTTCTTAAAGAAGTCTAACCTGGGCATACATCTTTCTGTGGATAAAGAGCTTTCTGACAATTTTGCCACAGGCAGTCATAAAGGGCCACCACTGCTTTTCCACCATGACACAGCTCAGGAGTCCCACAGGGCTGTGTGATGAGCCCATTTCTGTACTCCCTATATACCATAATCAAAAAAAAGTTTTGCTAATGACAACCATGGTAGGACTGATCATCAATGGCAATGAATCTGCCTACAGAGATGAGGTACAGAGGTTGCTCAGTAAACATTCTAACTCTCAACACCAATAAAATAATAATATTTTTATTCTCATAATCATCTTCAGGAAGAAGTGAGACTCATTCACTAGTACACATCAATGGGGGAAGGTGGAGGGAGTGTTCAACTTCAAATACCTGGGCACATACATCTCAGAAAACCGCTCAGGGACAAAAAAACACAACAACATTGAAAGTGTCCTTGTATGTGGCATCCTGGTGTGGTATAGTAGCAACACTGCAGTGGACATCATACATTCTGCATAGGACATCATAAAAAACAGTTACATAACCTGAATGACATTTTCATCTTATGATACTGAAAGGCATGTTCCATCTATCCATCACTTGTTTGAACTGATTCTATCCTAAAAGCGCTACAGGTCTATCAAAACACACAATACAAGATTTGTAAACAGTTTTTTACCCCAAAGCCATTACCATACTGAACTTTGACCTGAAAACAAACCCTATAAATAGAGCCTTAAAAATAAATACACTCAGCTTTAATATTTATTGTATGTCCTTTTAACATACAGTATGTGCAATCATAATTTTAATTTATACTGCAAACACTTTATTATTCTCTATTCACTCTATTATTATTATTATTATTATTATTATCGTTGTTGTTGTTGTGTAGTTGAACTATGAAGATTATCTAGGCTGAACTGGAGTTCACATGAATTTCATTGTATATCAGTACAATGAAGATTATTTTATTCAATTATATTCTATTCTACTACAATACTTTTATTGAAAATTAAAGTGTAAATAATAAGATTGTCTAGGGCTTAACAGCAAAGAGGAAACTCCAGTTATGCCAAATTCCTGCTTAGCCTTCCCTATCTGACTGGATTACCATTGAGATACCAAACACTAACATTAATCCTTTAAAAGGCTTTGTACATACAGGATAAGCTGCAGGATAAGGAGTAGATTGACACATAATGGTCAGTAAATAACAATGTCTGGCCTTTGAATGAGGCAACGGACACAGACAGTCCACTGTCAAATGTTCAAATGGATTAACCTTCACAAAAATAAACTGTAACAAGGCCACAGGCACACTCTGGTTTGGCTTGTCACTTGGCAAGTATGACATGACCCAGCATAACCTGCTACCTTTTTTAGCTTAGGAAATAAGTACCTGCATTAAAAAAAGTCATACGTCTTTCTTGAACCCATGTACTGCTACTCCATCAACACTGCTTTTAGTCCAAAATTACAAGTACTTGACACATTTCTTCACTAAACTCATGTCTACTGAAAGAAACACTCTTTACACAGCAAACCTTCTCTTAAAACATACTAAGAGGACTTGTTTTTCCATTTCCTTTGGGAACAACCAACAAGAATAACACTTTCAGAGTATCAGAAACCATTTGCTTGTGGATCAGATCCTGCAAAGAAACATCTATAAGAGAAGGTATAGGACTCACAAGTCGCGTTTCCATTGACCATGAAATATCGCAAATTAGAATTGCGAATAAAAATGTGCTTAATGTAAACACGACAATTTCGAAAAAACTCACATTTTTCAATAAAAGTCTTCTGCGCTAAGATGAGGTGGTTTTTCAGTCGTATAGAAATTGGTTTATATCGCAAAAGTGTAATGGAAACACTCGAACTGACTTTTTTTGCATCAAGGGAGTCACGTGATCAACAACCGGACGTTTCTATTGGCGAAAAAGACGACGAAGAAGAAAACAACAACAGAAAGTAAGAGGATGAAGATGATGCGGCATATTTGGAATAACGAGGAGAATCCTTGGACAATGTGCAGCTGGCTCCACTAGAGATCTCACAGCATCACAAAGTTCATTAAAAGTTGTCATTCTAAAATGTTGAATCCACAGCTCTTCTGTTAAATCATCGACTACAGTTTCCCAAAAACGCCACATACGTAGCCGCTCCCAAGTATAAGGAGCTTATCACTCCAAAGCCTCGATAAGTCGCCGTCTCCTCTGATGGCTGATGATGAGCGCTAGTGCCGTGGTAGCAGTATGTATAAAGCTGAAGTACGTGTTTACATCCACTGATGCCATGTTTGTAATGACTTATCGCGAGAACAGACATATTCACACGTGATGTTTTAATAGTATTTCACATTTAATGGAAACACCGCAATTGCGAAACTTGTTTTGTCTAATTGTTTTTTCAACAAAACAGAATATCGATAAAGTTTTGCGCAAAACTGCAATGGAAACGCGACTACTGACACTTTATCTGTCTTAAATGTTTTATGTCACTTGCTAACTTCTTTTACTTCACAGCTTAAAAGCTTTATCACTCTCTGTACCATAATCACCAGTGCTACTTTCCTGCTCACTCAAACTACCTTCAGGTTTTGCTTGACTAGCCTTCATCCTCCTCTAACTCATCAACTTCTAGGAAGAATAAAGTATCACACAAGGCAACTTCTACTCCCTGTTTTTCACTCAACTGGGCTGCCCTAGCCCTAGTCACAAAACATGAGAAAATTCACCTTCTGAACCTTCTTCCTCAATATGTACAGGTTTAACAAGAGGAGGTGTGGATGTACTTCACATTTTGTCTCTAACTAATCCTTACCTAAAATCAGAGTGACTCCAGTCATTGGAAGTGAAAAACACATTCCTCACCACAACATCTCCAGTCATTAAGCTAGATGGCATATAAACTTGGTACAAAGACACATCTACAATCCCCATCTCAATTCTTCTCATTAAACAGTGTTAGTTTTATCCAACATAGGTAAAGAAAGACTGTGCTGCACTTGTATCCCTAAGTATAGTCATTGGCACCCCTTTCCAGCAGATATTGCTACTTTTCCCTCAGTGAGCAGAGGCTATACTCAGCTTGGAGTTAATCTAAAAGTACTTCCTTAGTTACTACTCTCTTCTCAGATACTCCTAAATTTACACCTACAGGCTTTACTAGTCTTCCTTTCTTCTGGAGAACTGCACTGTCTGTGATGTTATGTCCTGAATTACCAGTTCAGATTTAGTTAAAAAAACATAGTTCAGATTTACCGTAAGATTTTCAAGGTGATAAAGAAAATGTTCTGCAGTAGTAACTCTGGTACCGCTGTGCCTTACTACTGTGCACTTACTGCCCATATCCCCTCATGTCTTATTCTCAACATTTTATGCACCAGAACAAACTCATCTGTTAACACATTTGCCTCTGCCAGTTTTAAAACCTTCTCACTCATGTGTGTCGCTACAGCCTCAGGGACACAATTTCTAAATTCCGTCAGCTGTTCCTTCATTCCTACTTTGTGAGAATGGCACCAACTGTCAAACATACTCTCTTCTCTCTAGCAAATTCAACAAAAGTCAAAAAAACTTCCAGCCAACTTCTGGCACTAAGATTGTAAGACTGCTGACTTCATAATGTCATAATTAGAGCTTTGTTCTAAACTCAGGGATAAATATACATTGTATCAACAAAATCCACCCCTGTTTAGTCCATTCCAACATGTAACATTTTCAAAATAAGAGAAATAGTTTTTTACTTTTCTCAATAAACAGTAGAACCATTCTAATAATTCTCCCCTTATTTGCCTTTCAAACACTCATTTTTTTCTAGTAAAACTCTTATTAACACTCAGTAGTGTCTCTTTCAATTTCTTATCATGACTTCTCAGCTCGTCAATATATTTATCTAGTAGATGTAACAACTATTATAACAGAGCATCTCTGGGTATCTGGAATGGAAGCCAGAAGGCAAGGTGAGGAGCATGGGGTTTCAATCTCAAATTTCTGATGGCCACTTCAGCACAGTCGAGGATGGTGTCAGGGGAGGCATCACTAAAGACGAGGACAGGGTTATCCCACTCTTCATAGTAGTGAATAGCATTGTTGTGGGAGAGCATTTTCTGGAGAGGGAAGAAGTGCTGCAGCATCCAGCAGTGCGTGAATATTATCTGTGGTAGGCAGTGGTGTTACTTGGTTGCAGTTTAGAACTACTAGGCTTGGCTTCTGCATTGATTGTAGGCATGTCCTCTGTGATAATTGGGAGGTGCTGTGGCTTCACGGAGTGCAGGCTTGTCCTCCGACCCACAAGGAGACACTGCAGTGAGGAAGAGGAGTGTAGAGTCGAGGATGAGTGCAGAAGGGGGCACTGCAGACACAAAAAGATTTCTGACTGCTCCTCATTGCGGCAGATGGCACTGCAGGCTCAGGGCTATCATCCAGACCAGTGGGCAGCTCTGTCATTGTCTGGTCCTTCAGATCTTCCTCGCTGCTGGGGGTCACCAGCCTGTTGTTAGTGCTCCTCTCCACTCTTTCTTCATCATACGCTCCTCGGTGCTAACTCCACTCACATCTAGTCTGATGCTCTCCTCATCGTTTTTGGCCCATGCAGTGGCGAAACAATGTGGCAGCAAAGTTCAAAGAAACCGAAAGCACTCTGGATCCTCTGGTTCACCCTGAGTTGAAGTCTATAGGGTGTGTAGGCAGGAACAGTGGCATTCCAGCCATACTGAGGCCAGTGTATTTAGGGCTGCTGTGGGGCCAGGGTGGAGTGTGTGCTGGCACCACTGGAACTGAGTCTTCCTCCACTGGTTCCACCAGGGTGGCAGGTGGGGGCTTGGCTTTTGCAATCCTCCATGCAAGCTCCTCCTTTACATCATCCTCATCCAGGAAAACAACAACAGAAGCCTGATCTATCTACAATCATGGAAGTGGTGTCTCTCCTTTATACATTACTCACATTTTCCAAACTCCAGGAAAGGCTGCCGCTGTTGCTTACCCTGGGGATCTCACTTCATCTTTGGCTCTTCCTCTGTGTGGTGGGAGAAGGTGCAGCAGCAGCTGTACACAAGAACATGAAAAATTATTTATCGCCATGTGTTGCCAGCTTCCTGAACAAGACAGCACAAATTTATGGCACTATTATTGCCTAATCTGAAACAGTGAATATTGTGAAAGACAGAAATACTGTGTAGTTTGACCCTGACATTACATTTACTGGAGAGCACCTATTCAGCATGATACAGGACACCGACAGGCAGATTTCACAGGCAAAATTGAAATTATATAAGAAAACATACCAAGACGATAAAAATAGAAAAACACTAGAATACAAGCAGTGAAACAAACTCTATTAAACAAGCCTTTGTAATCAACATAAGACTCTACAGTATATACACAGCAGTTTTTGTCAGTGATGCAATCATATGGGAGGAGCTTATTCTCCAATCTTTATGTGGCATGACTTCCCATTGGCATTTCATTATTCCATTACCATCATATTTATTGTCTTGTAAATTGTCCATATTGCCCTCATTGTCCTGTAACCTTATTTATGTGCTGTTGTGTGTTGTGGGCCTGAAGATTTTGTTCCAGTTTACAGTCATACATTTAAAAAATATTCATTTTTGTTCATAATTGAATTCAAAAAGGTCAAAAATGGTATGTTCATCACATGTAAAATGACATTTTAGCCTTTTTTGTTAATGTTTATTAGTATGGCTTATAGCTCGTGAGTTGACTGGTCAATCTTGCACAGTAATATCATGGTCAACAAGCCTTTTTGTAGCAGATTTAATGCTGTGGTCAGTTGCCAAGACCTGCAAGAAAAGGAAATCAGTATCTCCTTAAAAACCAGTCAGCATAAACATCCTGGTAGGTGGCTGTGTTGACTTTGGACTTGCTAAAAAACAGTAGCCCAACACCAGCAGATGACATGGTGCCCCAAACCATCACAGACTGCAGAAACTTCACACTGGACTTTAGGCACTTTGGATTCTGTGTCTCTCCACTCTTTCTCCAGACTCTAGGACCGTTTTTCCAAATGAAATGCAAAATTTACTTCTTTCTGAAAAGAAGACTTTGGACCACTGAGCAAAATTCTTGTTATTTTTCTCTTTAACCCTTGTCTCCGGCTCAGGAGTGGTTTGATATTAGGAATGCAGCAGTAAATAAATATTCTAATTATCTGGGGAAATGGATTTCTGATTTTTTTGGGCTATAAAACATAGTATGTGTAACTCTACATCTGCTGAATATAAAATATGTCAATTTTAACTTTTAAATTATAAAAATAGAAAAATATCTTTTTCACAACATTTTTGATGTATAATTCTGCACCAGGTATACTGAAGAATGACAGTAAACACAACTTCATCTTAGATTTTTGTATGCACATACAGTGTCTAGAAATGGGTAATACTACCATGTTTTCTGCACACTCATTAACCACTGTAATTGCACAGAGAGATATTTTTGACCTCCATTTATCCCTTCTGTGCAATGCACACATACGCACACTTGCCTGAAGTGGTGGGCAGCCCCATCCATGGTGCCCAGGGAGCAGTTGGAAGTTAGAGGGCTTGCTCAAAGACATGTCATTTGCTTCAGGGAAACAAACCAATGACCTTTTGGTCAAAAAGCCAGTTCCCTTACCTTGAACCCACAGCTGCCTACATTCTTACATCAAGTTGTAATGGGAAGCTTTCAATTTTTTGTATGACTTAATTTTAGCAGTGTTCTTCTGATGGATGTCATTTATTTCTGGCCTGTTCCTGGGGGGATTTTACCAGCCTTTTATGTCTCATAGAACAGCTGGATAAATGTCTGAATCTATTTCCCAGTGTTTGATAATCCAGGTCATGCAATCATTGCAGCTGATTTTAGTACGATTTTTGTGGATAGCTCAGTAAAACTGGGTTACTGTTTTTATTAGCCGCCCATATGGTCAGCAAACAGGTATGTGAATTTATTCAGGTGGCCATTATGTTTGGGTCTTTTTGTGTTCAATACTCAACCCTTCAGGTATGTGTGTATGAAAGAGAAGAAGGAAACACTGCATCTGTTCTTTCAGAGACAGCTCTCTGAGCAGATTGTAAGGGGATTTTTTCATGCAATCTTCGGTCAGTGTGACCTCGTCCTGACAAGCTGATTTCCTGCAGGATAGTCTCAGTAAGGGAGCTCCTTTCAGAGAGAGAGAGAGAGCAAAAGTGCTGAGATGACCAGTTAGACTAGAGGACTGGGAATAGACCCTGAACCTCTGTTAGATACATCTCACTTTGTAGTTGTCTGTCTTAAACAGCATTGGCTGTACAGACACTTAGTTAATTAAGCTTTAGAAGTTTACAGCTATTACAAACCAATAGGCCATTCGAATCAAATTACATTAACCTCAAGACTTACAGCAACTGTAATAAAATCACTGTAATGGCTGTGGCTCAATGCTCAACAAACAGTAACAGTAAATAATGTATGTTATTAATTATCACAATAAACAATTATTATACCAAGCAATATAGTATGTTACGTAGGCTGTGGTTTCCAGGCAGCATAGCGATCAAAGATTATTCCTTACACCGCAGAAATATTTCAACAGTTTTACTTTATACAGTAAATTTGTCTTAGCCAATCACATTTGAGAACTGCTGCTGCACATTCGTCTTACATGACATAATTACAAATTTACATATAATTGCATAATAGCATAATGAATTATATAGTGCAGTAATAGACAATTACAAAATGCATCAATAGAGTATGTATTCCTGACTGTAAGGTTAAGGTTAGGTTTTGGTTTATGAAATAAGGGTTAGGGTTAGTCAAGGTTAAGGATAGAATTAATCTGGTTAAGGTTAGGGTTAGTTTGATTAAGGTTATAGTTAATCTGGTTAAGATTATAGTTAAGTTTAGGGTATTGTTAAAGTTATGGATTAGTCAGGTTAAGGTTAGGGTTAGTCTGGTTAAGATTATACTCAGGTTTATGGTATTGTTAAAGTTAGGGTTAGGGTTAGTCTGATTAAGGTTAGAGTTAATCTGGTTAAGGTTATGGTTAGTCTGATTAAGATTATAGTTAGGTTTAGAATTAATGTTAAAAGTAGGGTTAGGGTTAGTCTGGTTAAGTTTATAGTTTGGTTAAGGGATAATGTTAAGTTATGGTTAGAGTTATTCTGGTTAAGATTATGATTAGGTTTAATTTTAGAGTTAGGTTTATGTTTAAGCTTGTGCAAATTGCATATCACTAACTAGTGTTATTTGAAAATACAGGATTGCATTGGCAGTGCATTAATATAAATTGATTCAACACAAATCAATCTTGAAAAAGTGGAATTTTGAAGACATAAAAGGTGGAAATATTTTTTTATATTGTTGACTAAAATGAGGAAATGTTTTATTGTTTCTGTCACCTAATGTGGGCAAAGTACCATACAGAGAATTCTATGTTAATTATCCTTAAGTGAACAGTTGTGACACAGTCACATAATATAACATATGAAGAAGAAAGATACAGTATGTATATAAAAAACACTGCCATTTTTGGGACTTTTATTATGTGAAAGATCATATTAAAATATCCCCTTCTGTGTACAAGCATAAATTGGTACAGACTAAAAAAGGGGTTTTGAATCAGTGCTGTTGAGAGAATTGCTGTGATAATTTCTATGGGTGAAACAGAATTCAATAAAGGCATTCAAGGCAAATACTTCATGTTGGGATCTCTCAGGGTTAACTGAGTGACAAAGCAGTGAGTGAGCGGCCATTAGCAGTTTTTTTCTGCCACCATGTTGCCAATAATATACATTTTAAGCAAAGAGGGATAAAAATTATTACTGAGATGACTAGGCAGAGGACAGTGAATATGTGTCTTCTCTATCTGTGTATGTAATGTAGTTTTTGGGGCTTCATTCCAGGTTCTCAGTGTAAAGTTAAGGAAATGAAAAACAGGAACATGCTGTGCCTCTGCTCTCGATGGACTGTGTGGCTTCACACACTGCCTCCAAATACCCTTGGCAGATCACTACTATAGAAAGCAGCCCTGCTGGTTTGAGCTAAATTAATGGGTGTCACATGAATCTGAATGTCAGCAGCAACAAAGTCCCCCCCAAGCATACCTTCATTTTCAACCTCGTTTACAACATAAGAAGATTGGTGCTAAATACATCACTGTCCTTAATTATAAATATCAAAATAGCAGCTCTGCTTTAGCTAATGGCATTTCATGGTAGACATCATTCTTTGCCTGACAGTAAACCTGTTTGAGACCACCTATGTGGATGTGGTGTGATGGTGTTACTGGCCAATGGAGAGATCAAGAAAAGGCATCACTGAATCATGCTCTCTCTCTCTCTCTCTCTCTCTCTCTCTGTCTCTCTCTCTCTCTCTCTCTCTCTCTCTCTCTCTCAGTGTGCTGAATGATGAATCATTGTCTGTGGATTCTGAAAGTGCTGGCTTGATTTTTACTACTAGGTTCTAGCAAAGACATTTACTTACTCTGGGATGTGGTACATGGAGAGCCTTTTTTATGTCAGCACTTTACTACCATACAGTGGGTTTGGGGCCACCTGACAGAAATGAGGCATCTGTTCAACTCATTAGCAAGAGGACACCCTGCCGTTAACCGACACTACATATTATCAAAGTACTTCCATTTCCATTTGTTTTCAGATTAGAAGGTACAAGAGTGCTCGGATCTCTTGATGCAAATGTGTTTAGTTGACTTTTTAAAATTGTAAGTTCATTTGTCTTTCTTAATGTTTTGTAATGAATATTAATTAGCTATGCAGAAACCCTTTTAAATGCACTGTAAACCTTAAATGTACATGTATGCATTTGCCAGATACTATTATCCAGAGCAATTTGCAATGTTTAAGCATGTTATATTGGTAGCATTAGGAGTCCAGTGTGGTGTGTTTGCCTAGGAGGGAAATCTAATGACAGTGTGCCATGTTGGAGGCAACAGTGTAACCAATAAGCCAAATCGGAAAGTGTAGACCGGAAGTGGATCACGATGCACGTCATCTGCTGCAGGGGTATAAACAAACCCGCTGCACATGTATGATGCTTGTTTTATACCGCTGAAATTACAGTCTGCAGGCCCAACTATTTACATATTTACTGTGTTAACAGAAGAGACAAGCATACTTTCTTGTTTGTTTCCATTTTTAACACTTGACAATGAAGTTAAGGATAATTATGAGAGTAAAATATCATATTTCCAGCCCCGCGTGTTGCACAGCATGCTGCAGCTGCTGCTGCCATGATCATGTTACAGTCAGTAGACTCAGTACTAGCCCAGTAGGATTTCATTACATACCCAACGTGACAGTGAAATGTAAACTTTTTAACAGTTGTTTTATTTATTAATAAGTGTGTATATGCCATTGTTACACATGGTTACATGGTTATATAAATAAATATATTTATATTAACATAATACATTAGGCTATATTATAGGCCTAATTAAAATTACATAAAAGTCTTCGTTGATAGGCAGTTAAAATGTTACTAACCTATGTCGTGTATAAACACTGCTGGCCACAGTTTCATTCCCTCATCTTCAGATAGCCACGAGTTTAGAGTGCTGGGATCAGGTAATTTCCCTTCTGGAGCATCCAGTGCATTTTTGACATCTTTGTCAACTTCGTTAGCACATTCTTGAGCAGTCTGTACAATGGGCAGTTTCAGCTCCCATGCAACAAAACAACGTGCCACCAACACTCACTTGCTTCCACTCACAGCCAAGTTCCTTTTTCTCAAATAATCTTTCAACTGAGGCACTCTCCACTGATCAAACAACTCTGTCGTTATATCATCATCTGGATTTGCCATAATCTAAGTGGAAATACCGCTAATGCAGCTGCAGGGGTCCCAAATGTGAGTTTATCACACTGTTTCACTGTGTGAAATACTACCCACTTGGGTTTGTTTATACCTCTGTTTCATGCGCATTGTTTTCGTGCACTTCCGGCCGTCTGCTAGGCAAACTATACGAACTAGCGTATTACAAAATCTAATTTATTATATTTATTGTAGTTATGGTAGCAGTCTATTTTTTATTAAATCAGGAAGACTCAATAGTCTGAATTCATTTTATAGGCTCAGTAAAACGTCTGTAAAAATATATGGACAATTCATGAGAAATGTATGAGAAACAAACTGACAGGTGTCTATTAATTCTTCATAGTGGGGCACCTGTGAAGTAAATCCTGTAAAATAAAAAGGTTTTAATAACAGTTTTGGACTAAATGATCTGGAAATTGTCTGGTAATCATAAAAAGTGTTTTATATATATATATATATATATAAATTAATTGATTGACTGCCTGCAATAGAGTAGCCTACTTCAAAAACAGCCAATAACAACTTTGCAAAAATGTTTTTGTGATTTTTAGATACTCCTTATGTTTACTTTGTATACAGAAATACACAAAATGCTTAAATGTGTGCCAACCAGAGTGTAAGTGAGATAAAAGTTTTTAGGTTGTCACTTTTTATAAAGCTAATGGACTTGTTGGAGGAGTTGTTTGTTTCCGTCTTGTCCATTAATTTCCTATATTGGAAAACCTCGGGCGCTGCTGTCCTTTACTTAGAGAACCAGCCAAGCGCATTACATTGTCATTTTGTTTTTATTTATTGAAGGCCATTTTCATATGAGATGGATCCACTGCTTTTTATAACATCAACTAGAAGTTCAAACCATTACAGTGCCCTTGAAGTGATATGCAATTCAGCTGATATATTTATTCATACTTTCTTATATTGTTAGCATTCAGACCCAGAAAACAGCATTACATCACAGTCCATCCATAATGCATCACAAATATCTCCATACTGCAGTGTATATTACACTTCCATACATTTAAAACTGTACTAATGTTGACTCCTACCTCATGAATTCTTTTGTTGGTAGATCCAGGCAGTACATATAATAAATGTAAATTAACACAAATGAAAGATTAATTACTCTGGCAGTTCAAATCTTTTCTCAGTGCTTAAGAGTAAACCTTCTAGTGCTTTTCTTTTTCCATTCAAGTTGTTATAACTTAGTTGTCTCTGTTTTAACTCAACTCTTGTATGCTGTCTGTTTCTCTGTAGGGATTTTGCGGAAAACCAAATAGAAGAGCTGAACTTCTCTTCTCTAATGACATGCCGTGAGCTCACAGTGCTGTAAGTTCTTCAGTTCTTTGTCATTTTACATCTCAAGTATGTAGATCAAAGTAATTATAGCAGCATTTTGATGTTGACAAGGTGTGATGCATTCGGGGCTGCATTATATTAAAGTTTTGTTTGTATTGTGTCTAATTAGGATTGTGTGAGTATGTATGTGTATGTTTGTTATTAGGGATGAGTGATAGGACTATATTACATTACTCTCTGTATAAAAGCACTGGATCTTCATTTGATTAAAATTAAATGATGGTAATAGACAAGCAAATGGCTAGACAAGCAGTCTTTTCCAAATGTCCCATTGAAACATGCACCAGATAGCTTCACATATTTAGGTACTGAGATAACGTGAAGACCACAAAATTTGATCAGGTGAATTAGCAGAAAAAAATTTACAGCTGAAGGAAAGCATATAGTTTTGGAAATCTCGCCCTATGTCATTAGTGGGCAGAATAAATGTCATTAAGATGGTAAGATGGTTACGCCTCCAATGATTTCTTTATTTGTTTCATTACCAATCAGACCAATTTTTTCAAAGAAGCATGGGTGGAGGAACTTGGTATGCAGATCTCTAATGAGCAATGAGCAGATGCCTTGAAGAATATTAACAAGTGTTCAATAAACACATTGATACAGTTTACAGTAGTCCACAGACTTCACTATTCAAAGATGAAGTTACATAAGATTGCCCCTGAAGTCTCTCTGATTCATTAAATGTAAAAGTGAAAGGGACTTTCATTTTGGACAGTTTTGCTTTCAGGTCTATAAGTTTAGTTCATCTGTTTTTCATTTCTTATCCAAGCACTTAATAGAACCTGTTTACCAAACACTTCAGTTGCAATATTGTGAATAAAAGATTAAAATCTACAATAGAGTAAGTTTCAGAAACAAGCTGTCTCCCCTGTGTCCACTTTGCTAATAGATTAATATTGCAGCAGTGGAAATCAGAAGCTGCTCCATCATTTGAATTTATGGATCAGAAATTTAGGTCATGTATTCCACATGGAGCATTTAAGATATAGTTAAACTGACAGACCTGAAGTTTGTGATAAAATATGGCAACTGATACTTGACCATATAGAGGGAAAATAATTTTGCATTTCCCCCCTACTGTGCAGGGTTTCCTTTCTATTATCTTTTCTCTATTCAAAACTTTGTAATCTTAAGTCTTGTGCTAACTACCTCTGTTCAGTTAATTTTCTATTATAACTTTCCTATTTAATTATGCACTGTATTTTCTCTCTGTTTATTATTATTATTATTATTATTTTTTTTTAATTATTTATTTATTTATTTTTTATTTTATTTTTTTTTTACTGAATTTGTGTAGTTTTTTTTTTTTTTCAAATTTTTCATTTTTTCAGTGTTTACTTGCACACAGTCCTTGCTTCATATTTCTTAGAAAATCCTACTTAAAATTTTCACGCAAAGAAGAAAAACATAAAAGGTACAGATTTTTTTATACCCAGCCCTATTGATGCAGCTGGACATTACTTCCAGAACACTGACAAACTGCATATTTCTTTTAAAGACTTTTAGAAAATCTTCCCAAGTGGAACAGCTATCTAAAGCCCTATTCTGATTGTATTAGTTTATCAGAGGCATGTCTGTTTCTTTATATATATGTTTTACATGTCTCCTCATTATTTAAACTCCTGCACTGGGACAGCATTAAAATTAATACACAATGAGTTTCTGAGGAATGAATAAGTTGTATTTTTTACCAACCCGCGTGTCTGCTTCATGATATGTTCACAGTTCTTTAGTACATGCAGCTGTGATTATAATCACTCCTATAATAAGCCTGTTCTATCCTTTAATAAGCCCATATAAGTGTCAATATGGGTGGAGGAGGCTAATGCAGCATGGGTTATAAATTATCTTTCACTTAATCCTGGTCAGGGTTGCAGTAGATTTTTTTTAATTATTTGTCTTAATATTAATATAAATGTACTGTATATAATAATTTAAATGTGTATGCTATGGGGCTCATTGAGTTAAAACCAACTCTATTAAACCTCTGAATAATGGTCTGAATAGGAGTGTCAGTAGAAGTTTTGTTGGGTTTAGTACACAGGTAGGTTTGTGTGTGTGTGTGTGTCTGTGTGTGTCTGTGTGTGTAGGGTAGGCTCTGAATATGAATGCCGTTTCATTATCAGTGAAGCAGATGATGAGTTTGCAGTCATGTAATGCATTGGTCTGTATGCAGCATCCTACTCTTGACACCTCAGTTGTTATAATCTACTGGATGTACTTCTGCACAGTATGTGTAATGTTAAGTAACTGACATTGTTAACTCTCAAAATAAAGTTATGAATAGAACAGGTAGGATGTATAGGTGTGTGTGCCTGTATGTAGGATATGCTCTTCATTTGTGTGTTGGAGTGGAGTTAGGCTCTGAATATGCATTCAGGAGAAACTTTTGGTGTTTTTCAGCACTTCATTATCAGTGAAGCAGATGATGAGTTTGCAGTCATTAAAACCTGCAGTTGACAGTTGATATATACAGCATCCTGATTTTTCACCACCTGTTTCATCTTCTCAAAACACTGTTTTGTGTTTTTATTGATGCTTTGTCTATTCAGAATGACACTGCAGTTGTTACACTCAGTCATTATATTGGATTTGATTCCCACATCCCAGTAACATCCTGCTGTAGCCACTGTGCCCTCTCGAGGACACTTAAACTGCTTGCACTGGTCCAGAAATACTATTTATGTCTGACTGCACTGTTTCTTAACGTACAAATATCTCTTTATTGCAGTGTTTCCCAACCATATCCTTGGGGACCACTAGACAGTCCAAATTGTTGCTCTGTCTTAGCTTCCAGCACAACTAGGTATACAGTGTCCTAGATTGTTTGAAGTTTGGAGCTGAGAGTGAAAATGTGGAATGCCTTAGGAATACGTTGGGAAACACTGTCTTATTGTACTGTGTACTGTTAGGTAATTGAGAAAATAATTTCTGACATGTTCACAAAATGTACAGTCCTGAAAATCCACACGTTTAGTTTATTTTCTAGTCTCTTTGTGCTGCTCAGAGTTTTAAAGAGGACATTACAAAAAATAAAGTTAGAGTTTTACACCCCATAAATGGATATATGAGTGCCTGTCAACCCTAAAACTGAAAAATGTGAACCCCATCAGTTTTTGTGGTCTGTGTGGGTTTGAAAATGTGCAAGTTAAGAGGTTCAGGATTATTACACAATGAAAGGACTTAGCAACACCCCCGTAACTTACACACACAGGTAACTTAAGCTGCAGTTGGCCATTTTATATTTTCACATATAACCGCACAAATAGAGGACAGCATCAGAAAACAGGGAAGTGGATTAGGATTGTTTTTATGGCAGTATCCAACTATTGTTCGCAGAAACATTAACGTGAGATTTGAAACCACAGCTTTGGTAAGTGAAAGCATATTTCATATTTTTTCTGCTGCTGTGGTGTTTGTTTTGCCTATCTTTGGTTATTGTTGTGATATTTTCTGGCCAGGTGCAGGAAGATTAGTTTTCATAGACTGGATCTGTATCTCTTAAAAACTTGTCTCAGTAAACTGAAGTTAACTTCTTACTCATCAGTGTCTTATTCAGACTTTCCATTCCACCTTATACAAAGTAGGAGTTACGTTCATGTTCCAGGTATAATGATGTAGCATCTCACACAAGCTTGGAAGTGAATGTGTTTTTCCATGAATTTTTCATTCCATCTTAAATGTTGCAGGATTAGGGTAAATTAGTCTGTAGTGCCTGAAAGAATGTTATTGCTGCACCTTTTAAGGAGGAAAGGGAAATTCAAATAAGACAATAAAAGTGTTTCTTGGCTTGATAAAGATAATAGTTACTTTTTTGTGTGACTCAGTATTACACTGTTGTGGTGCTGTTACTGAATCCATTATGTGCACATTCATCAAATCTGACCACAAAACATGACAGGAACAGACTGCATTGAATAGTAAAGACAGCTGAAGAAGTAATTGGTGCTCCCCTGCCCGACATTCAGGAATTGTACTCCTTAAGGACTAGAAAACAGGCTGAGAAATCATTACTTATTCCTCACACCATGGTCACAACCTTGTTCAACTACTTCCTTTTGGCAGGTGCTTCAGAACCGTGCATACTAAGACCACAAGACACAGGAACAGTTTTTACCCACAGGCCATCACCCTCATCCCCTGATAGTTATTACACTCATCTTAAGACTGTACACCATAAATCATTCCCAAACTTTTACAGTTTTGTTTTTCACTACCAAGTACCAAGTACTGTCTTTAATTTAAGCTATAGACATGCTTGTGTAATATCTATTCTATTCTTATATGCATATTGTCTATATGACTATATGACTGTACAGCCAGTGTGTACTATGTATATTGTTTACTGTATATTGTGCATTGATTGTTAATTATATGTACACAACATGTGAATTGTATATAAGACTAAACAAGAAAGACATTCTTTGTGTGTATCAATATCAACATACTTGGCAAATAAATCTGATTCAGTTTTTTTAAATAAGCTGTGAGTGTGAGTAACACCAAAATAGATTTAAAAAATAAATAAATATAAATGTTTATAAATTAAATAAAGTGTAATCCTAAGCAGAAATGTTAATCTTTCCTTTAGAGCATCATGTTGTTTTTTTATTCACACTTACTTGCATGAGTTTGCTCTTTTCTGTGTACTGAGATAGGCAGGCAGACTACATAAGAGAATATCAAAACTCTCCTCCTGCAAAACAAGATTAGTTCATCAGAAGCTGCAAAAAAGAGACTCTTCTGTTAGGCACATCTCTGTGAATGAGAGTGTGCCATATGTGGGGCATCATGTCCTCTGCAAGTAAAAGAAGTACAATAAAGCAAACCAAACAGCTTGCCACACGTTGAGTTAAAGAAATGTATTACCACAGTACTACAGATACAATCCTCCTGTTTCTGAGTTACAGATTAGTGTGTAATTGACTGTCCTGTTTTTAGGTCACTGCGTGACAACAAACTCAAGATGCTTCCAGAGAACACTTTCCAGTCTCTTGGAGTGCTGGCAGAGCTGTGAGTATTACAGGGCTTAGCAATTTGATGTGAAGTTAAAGCAATACATCTGTGTTTTGTATTAACAAATGAGTATATTAGCATTTTTTCCTATTTCAGTTATGCTAATTGGATTATTTTCTTCAAACAGATGCTTCTGTTTACTTCATTTCCTAATTACCTCTGCTGTATATTTTTCAATAGTGATTTGTCTTGCAACAAGATTGCTGATCTCCCAAGCGACATTTTCAAGAGTCTAAAATCACTACGGAAATTGTGAGTAAATGCAAGCAATGTAGTTCTTTAAAATAATTGCCATAATATGCTTAACCCTTCCTTACCCTACATGCTCTCAGAGACACAGTATATACAGACACTTTGACTTTGTCCATCTTGACATGTACATGTTCATTACAGTAATATTACCATTTTTGTTATTTTCTATCACTGTATAAACAAAGTGCAATGCTGCCTTTATTGTTGGATGCACTGAGATACATACAGAGTTATGTGTAAAAAAAAAAATTAACCCTCATTGATAACCCTCATTGAATTCCATGGTTTTACTTAACAAGATATTATAATAAAAAACAGGTCCTTAGAAGGTCTACAAATGACATAAATACAAGTCCAGATGAACAACAAGACATGTCAAATAAAACATCATAATTTAAACTACACCAAATGCAGTGTCTGAAAAATAGAATTTTTACACCATTCAATAGAATTTAAAAGAATAAATACCTGCCAGGTGCTGCTAATCAAATGACTTTTATTAGTTTATCATCAGCACCTCTATAGAAGCAGACATTTGGGCAGTTTAGTGGTCTAGAGCATTCAAGTGTGTTTTAACACAATGCCATGGAGAAAAGACATCATCAGTGATCTTAGAGAAGCAATCATGCTTGAATACTTCAAGTTACTGCAGCTAAATTTGGTTCTACATGCTATTGATTTATAGGGTGTGCTTAGTTTTTTCACACATGATTGCTCCATTTTGGCTTTGGGTTAGTGTTTAGGTTAGGGTTAGGGTTAATTTTTGTTAATATATAATAACACACCTACATGTCACCTGCTCTCCCTGCCCTTAATCACAGCTTTCTGACAAATATAATGTAAAGGCATTGACGTTAGTTTAATATGCTGGTAAGCACTATTGTTGGTTAGGAATAGTTAACTCTGCAGTGTAGCGGACTCAACATAGTTCAAACAAAATGACAAAATTCCAGCAGAAAGTAATAAACACATTTAGTAAGCAATCCTAATAGCGTACAACTCTCACCTTCATAAACAATGTCATCATCAGCAAAGAACAATTAATAACCCTTTTAACATTCATTGGGAGATAACAGGACCTTTAATGCAAGACATTCCAGATGTGCCTAAAACTAATTTCTGCTGTAACTGTAAACTGTACTTTGTATACACACAGCAATGTCAAAGCACCACACAATCATTTGCTTATAAGAAGCCAACACAAATTTTAGTTAAATCTGTACGGGCTGTAATGATGAAGATACAATTTAGAGTCTCAGGCATGGAGCCACAGCCTGCGGTGGAAAAAAGATATACCACTCCTCCACAGAACTTTCTCTCAGACTAAAAGTAATCCCATATGTGCAAGTTTCTAAAGGACTGTTCTCTAAGGAAATAAGCTAAATGATTCTCTGGATTTTTCACATATGTGATACCAATTATATATAATCAACTGCCTCCGGAATCCCACAAGCCAGCCAGTCCTGATAGGACTCTTTCTTAAGCTTGTCATGTTTCCTTACCCAGGATGTGCACCATCGGGTACTGGGATTGCTGCCCCAATGCTGCAGCCAAATGTTCCCAGCAAACCCTCACTACACTTTTGGGTTTGCCAGGTCTGTCCAGCATTCCTGCAGATGGTGGTGTGTTGATGACTCAGCTTCACTCTTCACCTGAGTGTCTGAGACACATGGCCATAAGTTTGACAGTATAACTATAAAGGTGATTGTTGCTATGTGCACTTATGGACACCTTTGTGCTCAAAAATAGTGTTAGTTATGGATAAACTGTGAGGAGCACAGAAACCAAATAACTGAACAGCACCTGGGTTCAGATCAAGGAGGCCATTCCAATCAACCACATCCATTCAGGTCTCACTGTCATGACCCACATGAGCATTGAAGTCCCTCAGTAGAACAATAGAATCTCCAGAAGGAGCGTTTTTCGGCACACCCGCCATGGACTCCAAGACGACTGGGTACTCGGAACTGCTGTTTAGTGCATACACACAAACATCAGACAGAGCCCATTCCCCAACCCAAATGTGCAGGGAAGCTGCCCTCATATCCACTGGTGAAAAAAAACACATACAGGTGCCTAGCCAGGGGCTATGAGCAAACCTACTCCTGTCCGATGCCTTTCATCCTGAGCAACTCCACAGTGGAATAGCATTCAGTCTCTCTGGAGGAGATTGGTTTCAGAGTCCATGCTGTGCTTTGAGGTAAACCCAACTATATTTAGCAGGTTCTTCTCAACGTTGCGCAGCAGCTCAGGCTCCTTTCCCACCAGAGTGATTACATTCCATGTTCCAAGAGCCAGCTTCAGTAGCCAAGGACTGGAATGCCAATGTCTCTATTACTATAGAGCCACCATTGCTGCCTTTCCCACCAGTGGTGGTCCCATGGGAGATTGGGCCCATGTAACTCCTTCGAGTTGTGCCCAGCTGGGCCCCATGTGTGAAGGTCTGGTTAAGAGGCACTCGACGAGGAGCCCCTCTCTCAAGCCTGGCTTCAGGGTGTGGCCCCAGTGACCTTAATCTGAGCGAGGGAAACTGAGTCTTGATATTTTTCTTTTTCATTGAGGTCTTTTGGGATCATTTTTGTCTGGCCTCTCACCCAGGACTAATATGTCCTGATAGAACCTACTAGAGGCTTAGACAGCATAGCTCTTGGGGTCATGCAGGCATGTAAACCCCTCCACCATGATAATAAGATAGTTATCCATATATATATATATATATATATATATATTAGGTGTGTAACGGATACCAAATCTCACGGATCGGCTCGTTTCACGGTTTCTGAGTCACGGATCGGATCATTTTTCGGATCAGCATAAAAAAGAAAGACAAATTTAACTTTGTTTTTCATGTATTAATACTTAAAGAACATTAAGAAAACTAAAAGCATGACACTTTTGCCCATGTCTTAAATGAAAACAACATCCAAGATGTTTAATGTTTAGATAAAATAATCAAAATAAAATAGTCAATACTCATTTGTTACATTAAAGTGCAATATGAGGCTTGACAACCTTCTGACTTTGAAAAATAGTAAATTAAAAAATAGTCCACATCAAAAAAGGTACAAAATAAATAGCAGACATGAGCTTATAACTTAAGGTTCTTTATCAAAAAGATGAAAACATCAACATTGTCTGGGGAGAGGACAGACCTCTTTGCAGTCACTATGTCCCCTGCTGTGGAGAACACCCTCTCACTAGGAGCTGAAGTGCCAGGCACAGCGAGGTAGCGTTTTGCCATAATAGCGTTTATGCGTTACACCTGGGTGATGCCCCTTTAAATGTGTGGCCAGGCTCGACGTATTGCCGTGGTCATATGGCTTCCTCGTGCCACAGTGCCTACATACGGTAACGGTTTTGTCCACCACCCTTTCTCCAACATCAGTATATGTTACAGGGAAACCAAAATGCTCCCAAACGTGTGATTTAAATGATCCGAGAGGCTTTTCAACTTCTCCTCCTCTAGCACCCATGATGACGCTGCCATCACGTGACACACGGCGGCGTTGTTTTTATATTTAAATTGCATATACGCATCGTGATTTAGATCACTTTAACTATGTTAACTACGTTAAAGTGAAAGTGTAAAAGTGCTAAAATGATCACTTTAACTATGTAATAATGACTAAAACTGCATTCCACACGGTCATAGTTAAACTTTTAACAACTGATCCGCGGTTCACGTGTGTACCGATCCGTGAGGTGTGATCCGTACGGATCACGGATAATCCGAGACCTGTTACACCACTAATATATATATATATGCTGCTGTCCACAATAAATGTATTATTTTGGTCTTATGTCATGTATGACAATATGATGAAGTTGCAGGTCAAATTTATGCAAATGGTCCAAATGGTTTACAAACTTTCAAACACCACTGTGTATAAGCTCCACAGGGCAGGCACTCCACCCACACGGATCACGCACTGCACATGGGGCCCCAAGTGGCACCACAAAGAGTTTCCACCGCAGTTACAAGGCAGATTTTAATGATTGACAAAAGGTGTGAATGCATTTGGGCGTGCCAAAGACCATAGTGTGAAGAAATTGTTTAATTTGAGAGTCTATTGATGCATATAATCATACGGGTGGCATACCAGCAGTGGCTAGAAACAAATCAAGACAGCTTTCAGAAGCTGAAAGATTTTCACAGATTCTAAATATTTTCAAAATCAGTCTGAAAACAACTATGGTCATATTCAATCTTCTATCATTTTCAGGCTGAACCAATGGGCAATCACTCAAAAAGAAAAAGACAGAGATGGAATTAGTTCTGTTTGGGTTTATGAGACTTATCAGAGTGTGGCTAATGACTCTGGCAGAACTATATAGAACAGTCTGTCTAAAAGGAGAGAGCCAGAAGGTAAATAGGCATGGGAGTTCCCCGAGACCCTTTGCTCACCGTCAACAAACCTGAATGATCGTGTGTGAGCGGTGGTAAGACAGCCCCAGTGTCTCAGTTTATTATAAATCCCTATGTCAGTAAACCCCTGGATCTGCAACCTTTCTATGATGTAAAGTACTAATTACCAAAAACTAAACAGATAAGTTTTCAGCCTAGACTTAAAGGTTAAGACTGAGGTTGAGTCCTGGACATTGTCTGGGAGGTTATTCCAGAGTTGATGGGCTGTATAAGACAAGGCTCTTTCCCCCTGCTGATAATTTCTGAATTCTGGGAACTACAGTATCTAGCCAGCTCCCTGTGATCTAAGAAAACGAGATGGTTCATAATAGGAACTGAGGTCTCATTGGTACTCTGGGGCGAGTTCATGTAGGGCTTTATACGTCACTAAAAATGTATATTCAATGGGGAACTGAATATATTCAATTTACTTTTACCTTAATCTACACTGTGCACTTTGAATGGCTAAATTCAAAGTAATTATATTTCCTTGCCTAAATTTCCATGTAATAAAATGCTGAAATGTTTAATGTGCTTCAGTATTTGGAATACATTTAGAATTGAAACATATTTGAAATATGTCTCACATTTTAACGTATTCATGTACTGCTGCAAACTGCTTTCTTTTGAGTTTTCATCTTTGTTTGATATCCCAAATGAATCTGTATTGAGACGGCATGTTATGAAAGCGAGAACAGATTAAAAGGCAGAAACACCTTTTCTTGCTTGTGCATTAAAAGTCTTTTTTCTTCTCCCCTTTCAGAAATATATCCCACAACCCTTTGCTTCATATCCATGCTGGTCACTTTGATCATTTGGTTCAGCTTGAATCTCTGTGAGTAAGCAGATACCACTAAAAAGCATGTTTAAAAAAATACAGCCACCACATTAATCACAGCAGTTACATCTGCTATCATTGCTATCACTGATCACAAATGTCTTTGTTTTTAGAGGACTTGAGGACATTGAGATTCCAGATATCCAGACAAAGATGTTCCTCCCAATGGGCAATCTGTCATATATGTACGTAGAGCATCCTGTACATGTTGTGCTTGGGCAATGTTTAATGCAGTTGCTCTTTTTTCCATCACTCAGTGACAGTTAGAGAAATTATTTTTTTTAAATTATGACTTTAAATAATTATGAACTTTTAATTTAATTATGACACACATTTCTATTTCATCAAATAAAAGACAATCAATATATACTAACTTTGTTACTTAAATTAAATGCACATAAATTAATTTAAATGTTTTCAGCTTGTCAGATAAGGAAAAAACAACTTTATTGGTTCATTTGTTTGATTGTAATGTTCTCCAATCTTGTGCACCAGATATTTTAAGGACTTTCAATACTGTTCCTACGCACCCCATGTGCGGAAATGTAAACCCAACACAGACGGGATCTCATCGTTTGAGGACCTGCTGGCCAACATGGTCCTGCGGGTGTCTGTCTGGGTCATGGCTTTCATCACCTGCTTTGGAAACCTCTTTGTCATTGGAATGCGATCGTGCATTCGTGCAGAGAACAACCTGCATGCGGTGTGCATCAAAGTCCTGTGCTGTGAGTGTTTCCCAAAAACATGCTCATAGCATGCACTTACACAGGAGCATTCAATTACCTCCATATTGCCTCTCACTTATGCACCTTATTGTCAAGCTATTCAAGTCATGTTTGCAGCCTAAATTCACATCAGACTTAATTAACATAATCAGGCAAAGCAGTGAAAATTGAGATTTGTCTGAATGAAATAGTAGAGCAGTTTGAAATATGATTATTAGCTGCAGGTCAAAGAAAATAAAACTGGGATATATTGGAGCACAAATATAACAAAAAATCAAAAACAAACAAAATCAGACATCAATCATTTAGTGGGTTGGATCCACCATCCATTACATTCTGTTCTTTAGAGATATGAGTTTTACACTCATGGATAATTGGAACAAGTTTTAAAGATGTGTTGAAAGTATGGATTATAAACTTTAAAACATTTAAAACTAAATGTATTATGATTAGAGACATTTTATTATAATTTAAATTAGCTAGAAAGTTGTTGTTGTTGTTATTATTATTATTATTATTAATGATAATAATAATAGCACAGCCTTAATTGCATTTTTTTTCTGGAAGTGCATATTCAAATCTATAAATCACATAACTGTAAATTATTGTAGCATAAACTATCACTTAATTGTAAAATATGTAAATATGTATTTACATATAATTATATAATGTGACTTGATTGTAGAGCAAATGACAATAACTCTAGAAATCAGCATTAAGGGTTACAGCCTGTTTGTATGTGTGTGCTAATGAAAAAAAAAAAAATTATCTTTTAGGACTAGAGATTACATTTTTTCCAAACCTAATATTAAAGCATATATATCTGCTCACTTTGATAACAATACTGATCTTCATAGGTGACAATTTGGGTTCAAACTTGGGTGGGATCCAAATAATAAATAAAAATTTGAACATATGTCCTAAACCTATTTTTGATTTTTATTGATTTATAAGGACAACTGATCAGTTGATCAGGTGTTTTGGGACAGGGACAAATCATACAATTGAATTTTGTCTTGCGTGCATTTTTGTAGTGCAAATATTCACTAAATTATTCTTTTAAAATTCTGGACGTCTCTCTTTTCCTCTGTCACTCTTCTCTCCGTTTGCTTCATCTGTTCTGTTGTATCAACCGATTACAAAGTATTGAGTTTATTCCTTTAAGCCACAGCTCCTTCCTAGCTACCCACCCTCTGTCAACTGTTACACCATAAGAAACAGTTGTTGCACCATAAACCAAAATCTTTTTTCTCTCAAGGCTTTGTGACAACTGGGGCAATTTTAAAGATCTGTTCAGATGCTAAGGGCATTGCAAGATAGTGTAGTGTTAGAAGTTCTAACCATGAACAGCTGGCAAATGTATCAAAGGAGCTTGTGAAACTGTTTCTCACACTTGATGATATACTTGAAAACACTATATACCTGATTTTTATAGCAGTTATGGGACCACAGAAGGTGTCACTATTGTTTTAGATCAAGAGAATTGCATTGTTGATGCTAGCTTTGAAATAGACTTTAAAGATTTACCATTTAACTGGTCATATTACAGCAGCATACAGCAACAGCTCATTATGTTTCTTATTATTAGTCTATCTGTTACTAAATTACTTAATTTTTGTCCAGATTGTGCTGCCAACATCATAGATAATAAACTTTACAGCAGAATAATGAAAATTTAAATAAGCCATTCAGTAGGATTGTAAATATGAATCATAGCAGAATGTGATGAGTGCCAGAAGGAATGTGACATTCTGTTATTTTGTGCTATTAGACTATGCAATGTCCAAATGATAAATTTGTCCTGAAATTGTCTCTTACCAGCTGTGATGTGGGGACCTTAGTCCACCATTCACCTTCATACCATTTATCAGAGACATTACAGAGACTACTAGGACTTATAGATGTGAAAATGTGTAGATATGATGATGTGAAGGTGTAATTGGTTTTAGTTTACCTTTAATATACTTGGCTTGGCTGGGGGTGTGGCCAATACTTTATAAACTTGGAGAGGTGGAGAAAAATTCAGTTCAAGTGAAGTAGAGAAAGTTTCAGTGTTAGTGTGGTGCAGAGAGTTCAGCCTTGTGGTTGTGTTTATAAGTATTTTTTTTTTTAGTTTAGCTTTAGTCACTTCCACATCGCACCAATAAATTAACTTTTTACGCACCTTTTTGAGCCATTGTCCTTAAAGCCCATATACTGGGACCTTGACTCACTCACTAACACATAAATCTGAAATTCCATACCTGGAATAACAAACATCACCCCAACCCACCCAGCACAATTTAGTGGGGCCTACATGAGTTGAGCATGGGCTGTCTGGGTTCAAGATGGGCTCTGGTTGGGTTGGTAAACAGGGTTATTAGTGGACTGTCTCTTTCAGATAAATGTAGGCACTTCAGTAGCTCTCAATATATCATGTGGGCAGATAATGGGTTTTCTTTTAGGTCTACAGATCACATGGACCACATGTTTAAACCCCCTTCTGGACCCATTACTGGCCCTGGAGGACATCGTTATATGGGGCCACAATTTAACTCATAGACAAAATGTACTTTTACCTGGCCAAGCTGTTTGTATGATCCCCACATGGGTATGTTGGCTGGGAAACATGCAGCTCGTCTTGACTTAATTCTGGGTGTTAGATATGATTAGGACTTTTAATCAGCTAATGTAACAATTGAGTTTTTGGAGCAGTGTGCCAGAGCGTGATGAGACAGAGACGGTGCATAGTCAAAACACTTATTACTGTCACTATGTCTCAAACAGACTTTTGCACTAAGATTGACACACAGGAACTCAAACAGAAAGGAAACTCAGCCATGAAAGTGAAAGACTTAAACTGCCAAGACAAATAGTAGAGCTAATTTTGGGCTTCTTTCTCAAACAGGGATTAAGAATATTTCTATACAGTGGAGGATCTCCATACATAAGACTGTGTAATCCAAGGCTAGGCTTCATTCTGTTTCATGAAATGTTCCCTTAGAAATACAAATGAGTCCTTAAAATGGATTAGAGTTAACAATGACAACAATGGTGAGAGAGGCTCTGGAGGGTGGAAGCTAAGGATACAGCAGCTAAATTGCAAGTAAATTTCAACAAATTCAATTTGTATTTAAGCAGTAGAACTGGTAAGGGAAATAAAATGTGATTAAGTTGCAGGACAAGCCAAGTACCATAAATCATTGCAAGTGTTATTTGCGATAAAGCTCTAAGTACTCTGTTGTGTTATTATAATAATAATAATAATAATAATAATAATAATAATAATAATAATAAATAATAATAATAATAATAAATAATAATAGTTCTGCAAAATAAAGAAAAAAAGTAAAAATGTCTTTAACATTGTATCAAATGTGTCTTTATATTGGTAATTTGCTCTATCAAAAACACATCACATCAAATTGTGTGGTCAGAACTCAGTGTTGCTTACATAGGCCTTAAGTGTCAAATTGTAGCAACTTGGGTATTTTATCAAATAACTGAATGTATCTTTAACGCTTTATTCCTGCAGGTGCAGACTGCCTGATGGGAGTCTACTTGTTCTTTCTGGGAATATTCGATGTGAAGTTCCGTGGCAAGTACAACCGAAATGCACTGATGTGGATGGAGAGTGGAGAATGCCAGACGATTGGCTTTCTAGCCATGCTGTCCTCCGAAGTGTCCGTTCTTTTGCTCATGTACCTGACTTTAGAGAAGTTCCTAGTCATTGTATTCCCCTTCAGCCATCTGAGGCCAGGGAAGCTGCAGACAGGGCTGGTGCTGGCTTCTATCTGGCTCCTAGGATTCCTGATAGCTGCTGTACCACTGCTCAGTGACGATCTTTTTGGCAACTATTACGGCCGCAATGGTGTCTGCTTCCCTCTCCACTCTGATAGGCTGGAGAAGCCCACTGCTAAAGGATACTCTACAGGAATATTCCTAGGTGATTTTTTTTTCTTGGACACAATTAGGGATATAGTATATTGAATAGAACCATTACTGGCAATTATATTACAAATTGAGCACTCTGCTGGTTATTTGAAAATGCCAAGCAATAAAAATGACATAGTCATGTCCATATTCATTCCCAAACTGATTTACATAGAAATCTGGAAGATCTGCATAGTTGTCTATTGACACTAGAGTGACATTATTAATATATGAAGTAAAACAGTGGGTTCTTGTTTGGGTCCTGGAGGGATGATGTCCAACGCAATTTGTTATTTTTCCTGCTGAAACACACTTTATTTCACTCATTGTTAATTAACAGTTTTACTAGGTGTGATTGAGCAATAAAACCTCTAAATTGTGATGGAAACCAGCCTTTCAGAACCGGACCTGCACACCCTGCACTAGAAAGTGCTAGTGGGTGTTTTTGATGAGACAGTTGTGGTGATATAATAGTAGGAGTTACTCTTACATATTCATGTAGTTGCATTTTGAGCAGACAGTTATTAGTGTTTTGAATGTTCAAGTTAGCAAGTAAATTATAGTTCTATTATGTGGTTGTGTGACATGTATACATTACCATGGCTTTATCTGTTAACAGGATTAAATCTGCTGGCATTTTTAGTCATTGTCGTCTGCTACTCCTGCATGTTCTACTCCATCTACAAGACAGGCATCAACACCCCAGACATGCGTAGCCCCCTTCACAAAGATGTGGCTGTTGCCAATCGCTTCTTTTTTATTGTGTTCTCTGATGCCCTCTGCTGGATTCCAATCTTTCTGGTCAAAACGCTCTCACTTCTGCAAGTGGAGATACCAGGTATATAAATGAATTGCTGTTGTTAACAAGTTGATGCATCTACTGTAATACACTCCAGAAAGGAGATGTCTGCTTTCAATTTCCATTTGAACATGTGCTTAGAATGAGGAGAGTATGTGCTAGTATTATCCCTTAAAGGAAAATGACATGAGCTCATTTTTTCTGCAGCTCTGTTGTCTGTTGTGGATATAAGTGACAATTTAATTCCACCCCGGATGAATGTCAAATATTATAAATAAGTCTCCATTATTTTGTTGTAATATTACCAACATGTTGATCTCATAAGATATCACAATACTGGTCATTGTTGTAAGATGTTATTGCTCATGAGTGTTCTCTCATTGTCAATAGGTTTTCCTATAACCCAGATGAAGCCAATTATATAACTGTCAAAGCAGTAATAGTGAATAGATTGCACTAGTTCTAAATCCAAAAATGTCTGATTCAAGAGTACATATAAAATATAAACCTAAAAACAAAATGATTGAATGCAGATCACAAATAAAAAGTGATAGTTGCAGTGTAGGAAATATATTCCTCAACTTGTGTTCTCAATAGATCCAAGAGTTTAATATCATGCGCAATACTGCATAAAAGAACATTTCCAAGAATCGTTTTCCATTGTAGGGTCGCGATTTCATGGAGAAGTATGGTTACTCTTTAAGTCTCAAATTTGTGAAGCAGCTATAGTAATAGAACCTGTAAAGTCCTAGTAAATAAGAGGAGATCAGCAGTCCTACTCTGTGAAGCTTTGTGAATATGGGCCAATGTTATTAAATTCCAGTGTCCTTCTTTTCCGCACAGGAACTATAAACTCCTGGGTGGTGATCTTTGTCCTGCCCATTAACAGTGCCCTGAACCCCATCCTTTACACATTGACCACCAGCTTCTTCAGAGAGCAAGTAGAGCTGCTGCTGTGCCGCTGGCAACGCAATTCTTCATTAATGAAAGACCGCAAGAGCCTCACCAGCACCACCATCTACATGGAGGCTTCCAGAAACACCTTCTATCATTCAAAAGTCTACCTGCCACGGCTTTCTGTCCCAGACATGGATGCCAGGTATGGGTGATATGAGTTGAGTGGCCTGCTCATTACCTTATCTGCATCCTGAAGTAAGAGGAGGCCTGTGAAGCTGGTTCTTCTGTGGTCTTCGTGGCAGCTGAGCTCTAGATTCTTGTCTCTCAGGAGGAAACGTGCACCATGCTTCAAACAACAATCTTCGACCCTCTCAGTTTTATTTTGAATGTACACATATAAACTCACATATGCCCTGCTGGCCCATAGAAAGCTCTCACTGAAGAGCTTACAGCCAGCAATTATGCACAAGATGGTGTTTGCAAGACCGAAAGGAACACATTGTTTACATTGAGAATCCTTGAGAATCCTTTCTTTAACATAAAAGACTTTCTTGATCATGAATGGGAAAATCATTTTTAAGAAAACGGGGACTATTGGTTACCTTCATCATCATGATCTTCACAGTACCAGTGAAGTTCAAGAAGAGCGGGATTTAATAAACAGCAGAAATAGTTAATTTTATTTATTTATTTGTTTTTATCTTAATTTTACTTTTAAAGCAGCTTATAAAATATGTCCTGTATGTGATTTATTTTTATTTTTACTCATAAACATTATGAGTTTGACTTTTGATGAATTTGTCATCTGAAATATATTGTACAGTTTGTCATTGTACATCAGTTCAATGTTGAATGTATTTGAAGTGCCACAGTCCTTCAGTTATATGCCATATATGAACATGTGCTAAAAGGTGCATTTTAAAGGTGCAGTGCCATTTCTTGTATTTTGCTTGTCAGTAAGATCATATGAGCATCAGTTGCTGTACTGAAAATGCATAAGCTTTCACAGATTCAGTGTCATTTCAAACACAGATCTGTGTATTATCATAAATAACATTGTATTATTCTGTCCTGTAAAAGTGGTATGTTGTACATGTTTCTATTTCTTTTCCACGTTTGTCTTGCTGTCTCTGTGGTTCCATTTCCCTTAGCTTGTCCCTTGCTTATGCCAGGTCATTATTGTACATAAAATGTTGTCTTTACATGACTACCCTGGTTAAGTAATGAATGAAATAAATGAAATACATATAATAAGGTACATTTTGTTGGAAAAATGCCCAGTCACATAGCTTGTTTTTCATTTTTGTTTGTTGTTTATTTTCACCATGCATCACACTATACCTCTCATTTTAACACTTTACAGAGGTCTGTGATTGCTTACGTATATTTATTTACTTTATTAGTGCAAATATGAGAAAGATTTCAGGCTTTTGATCACATTTAGAGAGCTTTTGTTGCTTGTCAACATGAGGGCCAGAGTCATGTCATTGAAATCCTTGAATGACTGAGAAAGAAGAGTGAAACAAAAACTTTGAGCAAAGCCAAAAGCAACTGTTTGCAACATTATTAAGAAAAGAACTATTGAACTTAGAAACCACAAAGGCACTGGTAGCCCAAGGATGAATGCCACAGGTGAAGAAAGAAAAGATCTGACTATAATGAAGAAAAATTCCTATACAGCTGTCAGACAGTTGCAGGCAGGGTGAATTTATCATTGACTGTTGTTTGCCAAAGGCTTCATGAACAAATATGAAGCTACACTACAAGATTCAAACCACTAGTTAGCCAGAAAAACAGGATGGCCAAGTTATGTTTAGCTAAAAGTACTTAAAGGATAGTTCTGGTGGAAAGATGATTAGCTTGTATCAGAATGATGGCAAATGTGGAGGCAAAATGGAAATTCCCAAGATCCAAAGCATATCGCCTCATCTTTTAAACATGATGGCGGAGTTATGACCTGGTCCTGTATGACAGCTACAGGTCCCGACTTACTCACCTTTATTAATAGCCATGTACATCACCTGGTCATGAATGGCACTGAGAATGACTTTGATATGCTAAAATATAAAGGGCCCATTCCCTGACCCAATCCATTGTTATTTTTGTTTTGGACAATGTCAGAGTGGACTCAATTGCCTAGCTATCTGAAAATGTAAAAAATGATGCCTACAAAGCTGCAGAAGGCTAGAAAATAATTACTGAACATAACCATTGTCATGTAATTAAGAAAAGGCAATGAAGAAACTGGAGGACAAGCTGGGGTATGGAAGACCAAGAAAACATTCAGAAAGAATATGACTGTTAGAAAGGCAAATTTAAAAACCCATTTGACTAAAATACATTCTGGAAGATTTGGTAGGCTTTGAAGTGGTGGTCTTGGAAGAGCAATAAGATTAAAACCTTTCCTGCATCCTCACCACAAAATTCAGCATTAGAAAGGAACATATAAATATAATTTTTTGCTTGAGCAAAAATTTTTTTTGGGGAAAAATTGTGCAGAATTATATGAAAAGAACACGTCTCCAGCTGTTAAGCATGGGGGTGGATTGATCATATTGTCAGCTTGTGTTGCAGCTAGTAACATGGGGAACATTTTTCTGGTAGAGAAATGAATAGATTCAATATTATACCAGCAAATTCTGGAAGCAAACATCACATTGAGTAAAGAACCTGAAGATGAAAATAGCTAAATACTGATCCTGAACCCATTGAACACACCACTGATCCTGAACACACCACAATTTAAACCTTGAAAAGATACGATAGACCTCAAAAAAAGCGCAGTGCATGCAAGATGACCCAACAATCTCACAGAACTGGAAGACTAGCCAGGAAGAATGGTGACAATCTTCCAAACAAGAACTGAAAGAGTATTACCTGGTTACAAAAAGCATTTACAACCTGTGATGCTTGCAAAAGAAGCCATTAAGTATTGACGTTGCAGGGAGCCCACATTTTTTGCTTTGAGCCCTTTCAATCTTTCTTATGTTTAAAAAGTCAAAAATGAAAATTAAATTAAGTAATTACGTTTAAAATATTAAAGAAATTTGTCATGCGTAAGTTTTACTCACTTAGCTATTTGGTTACAGACATTTTTACCAGGGCTGCTTAAAATATTATGTGGCCAAGAATATAATGTACATGTCATTTCTACATAGTAAAATGTAAACCTGTTTAACTACATGTGAATTGTTTGAGAATACATATAAAACTGTGGAGTACAGAGGTAAATAAAAGACAGATTTACAACAACCCACCATCCAGTGAGTACAGGAATAAGAATGGTTTGATTGAAGATAACTACTCTGGACCTTCTTCACAAGTCAGCCTGAGTCTCAAAACCCAGAAAATAAATGAAAATTAATTCATTGTCCATGTGCTGACCAAAAGCTGGTCCCTATAACATGAACGGTTATATTTTAAGGTAACTTAAATGTCCTGTCCTGGCTGTCCTGTTTTCATAATTATCAGAAGCTATGTGTTTTTATTTCTTGGAAGATATACAGTAGGGTGGTCCAAAGTATTCGACTTCCAAAATCAAACTCCCTCCCTCTTATTTTAATCTGGAATTAACAATGTGGTGAAAATTTTTTTTCAAAATGACTTAATATTTAGGGTGTTTAGGCTCAATGCAAGCATTCTCATATAAATGATTATTATCAGTTTATACATACATTATAACAAAAAGTACTGATACCAACAACAAACCATTTTATTACCAACTAAACTGTTCAGTAGTGCTGCAGCGGCCACTATGATTAATCGAGTATGTGAGTCATCAAAAGCATCAAAAACACTTGGTCTGTAATTCAAAATGTACAATGCAAAGAATATTTAAACAAAAACTAAGCAGCATTGTTTACAGTGACTGACCTTCTGTTGGTAAAAGTTGCATTTACAATAAATTTGAATTAATTTGATTGAGCATTGACCCCAACTATCAACTTATCTTGATAAAAAATACACTTTTACTTTTCCACAGTAGTAGCATGAAATTGAAGGATGGGAGGAAAGAACAAAAATTATGCATACCCTGGAAAACCCTAATATACAGTAGAGACATATAATTGATTGATTACAGTGATTGTAATATCTCTCAATATTATACCAAAAACAGCTGAAGTATTTAAGTGTGTCTTAATAAATCCATGGAGCATTCTAGAAAGGATTTGATTGATTTCTATCTCCATCTGCTGGTTGAGTTTGTGTTTTGCATTTATTTAATTATCCCTCATTATTAAAGCTTTAACTTTAAAATCAATGTTCAACAAACAATGCAACTAAACACCTCTGACAAAAATACATGTTTTTTTTATTTCAAATTGTAGGTTAACTAAATCTTTATTATTATACTATTGCTTTATGATCATGTCCATAATTTACTGTCTACTGCCTTTTTCTCAAACTTCCTGAGACATGAACTGAACATGAAGCTTCATGACATTTTCTCTAACCCACATCCCAGGCCTGGAGTAACATTATCAAATACAAACATTGGAAATCATGGCACTGCTGAACATAAATCAATTAAACAACTGTCTTTACTGGCACACAGCCTGACAAGGAAACATTCCATAGTGAATGTGTAGCTAACAACTAGTGTTGACAAACATAAAACTGCTTATGATGCCAGAAGAAAAGAGATGATTTTCAAAAATTTAGGAATCCATACCCAGTAACACCACTCCTACGTCTCAAACCTGTGCCACATTCGTCATACAGGTCTGGCCTACATAACATGAGGAATGACTGCCCAGCAGTGGCCCAGATGCAGTTGCTGGAACCCATGTGTGATTTTTTTATCCAGTTGATGCACTTTGGTAAATAAAAAGATGATAAACTTTATATACCTGAACAGTACTATTAAACATTCATTCATTCATTATCACACCCGCTTAATCCTTATCAGGGTCACGGTTAGTCCCCCACCCCTTCACAGGGCACAGGGCAGGGCAATACACTATTCAACTAAGCCCAGGACAGGGCGCCAGTCTATCACTGGGTGAACACACATGCACGCACACACATACATACACACGGAAATTTTAGAGTAGCCAATTCACCTGACCTCCATGTTTTTGGACTGTGGGAGGAAACTGGAGACCCTGAAGGAAACCCACGCAGACACGGGGAGAACATGGAAACTCCGCTCAGATGTAGACTCGAACCCAAGACCTCAGTGCTGAGAGGTGAACGTGCTAACCACTAAGCCACCATGCCGCCCTGTAATATTAAACATTTGTGACAAAAAAAAGTAATAACTTTTATAATGTGAATACGTATAAAATGTATTATTTGTATTATTTCATAAATTATTAATAATTGCTATTTTGCAGCCACATCTGGTCCACTTTTGAGCAGTAATTCATTATGGGATGTGGCCAGATCTGTAAATCCAAATTTGAGAGTATCATCATGCTTGCTGGGTACAGTGAGGTTCAGATTTAAATTGATATGATTTCTGGTGTGTTCAGATATGATGTCTCTTTTACTTCTCTATCACTCTATTAACCTTTCGTCTGTGATGTGTGCACTGGGGGAGGTTGGCAGAGATAATCCCATATGATATGTCTTTCTGTGTGTGTGTGTGTGTGTGTGTGTGTGTGTGTGTGTGTGTGTGTGGGTGTGGGTGTGTGTGTGTGTGTGTGTGTGTGTGTGTGTGTGTGTGTGTGTGTGGATGATTGTAAGTGTGTGTGGGTCATGTGTGTGGGGGTGTGGATAAAGTGACAGATACACAGTTCTCCTAGATTTTGGACCATTGCTGTGAGGATTTGATTGCATTCAGTGACAAGAGCATTAGTGAGGTCAGGATGCTGGATGATCATCATTCCCAACTCATCCCAAAAGTACTAGCTAGAGTACCATCATTTCAGACAACACAGTTCCACTGCTCCACAACTCAATACTGGGGGTCTTTATACCCCTCTAGCCCACATATGTCATTAGGCATGCTGATAATAGGTTTATGTTTATCTGCTCCAGAGAGTCCAATTCTATTGACAGTGCTTCTCTACAAATACTTCTACCAACTGGTAGAGATGACACTATGAAGTTCAACACCTTCTACAAATAAGATATAGTGACTCAAGTGTGCTCTACCAAAAAGTCAAATAGAATGTTAAAGGGTTAAGTAGGTGAATTCACTAAAAGGTGGCTGCAAACATTTAGACATTCAGTGTCCTTGATCATTAGTGACCACTGCTTTAGTGGCAACTATTTGTAATATCTTGTAAAAATTTGAATACAATTTTAGACATTACAGAGATACTTCAACCGTCTCCAATGTGTAGAATCTGCATCTTCACTCCAGAACACCACAAATTAGCTATTAGGCAGAGAGGAGATGAAAGACTAAGTAAGTTGTTGAAGACAGGGCTGATTAGATGAGGGACATTTAGCCAGGGCATCAGGGTAACAGGCCCACTCTTTTACAGGAAATGATCAGGGGTCTTTTTCTGACCTCACCAACTCTTTATCTCATCAGAAAGATATTTAGAGAATACAGTACCCCCTTTCACTGCACTGGTGAGTTTGAATAACACCCCCTATTTTTCCCCAACCCAACATCAGTTACAGCAGCCACACAAAGTTCTCCTCTGAGGTCTTCCATCCAGGTAATAAACAGACCCAAACCTGCTTAGCTTCAGTGGATTTGCATGTTATGTTGTTGCAGTGCCTGGTAATACTCTTCTGATAACCAGAAAGTAGTGTTTCTTAGCTGACATTTATTTTTATATTTCACTACTGTTATAAATAGGATACGCATTTCACAAGTAAAACAGATTTGACTTGAAAACAGTAATAATGGTTAATATGCAGGATAGTATTACATGCCTGAAGACTGAAACAGAAGATATTCTGGAGAAGCATTATTTACATAAAGTCATTAGGGTTGAGAATCCACTAGAGGGCGCTGAATAATAGTATGCAATACTTGAAAATGTAGAAATGGAAATGTACCATGCTTATAATATGTTTTATTAATATATCACATTTTCCATTCAGGTTCAACACTGCACTTGTGCTTTTCAGAACAGTGAAGTGAAAATGTGTTTATATACTTCTCATTTAAGCTACCAAAAACGTTCTGTTTTTACTCTTATATTCATTGCCTCAGTTCACTTGGATGATTGCAATCAATAAAACATCAAATAACTGCATCTCTTCCCTCCTTCTATGTGGTATAGATTTGTGCACCTGCGCTCATCATCCCGCAGCATCCCTGCAGGCTGGAAGAAGAGAACGAGGATGAATATGACAGACGTGCCGTTCTACCAATCAGCGAGCTCCCTCACGAAAGTCTTCAGGCTGATAGGTTGCCAAGGGCGGAGCCTGTGGCTGCCTCTTTCTGACAGTCGATGGAACAGAACATAAACGAAGGCGCGACGCCGTTAAACACAAAATCTGATTTCAGCGACTACTTCGACTAAAGACATGTTCATTTAAAGACGCGACAAGGAACACAAAAGGTATAGTATATTTTAAGATGATGCTTTAACCATCTTAAGTAGGTTTCGTGCCCACCCGGTGGTCTCTCCGTACCAGCCTTTCTTAAGTCTGGGCGACCCGCTGAAGGCTAGGCTAACGTTACATTACAGGCTAGCAGATTTGAATAAACGGAGCCGTTTTCGGATAAAAAGGTTTACTGTTGTTACAGCCGCCGGTTGAGTGCGTACTGTAAATAATTTTGCTTATATATCGATAAACTAAAGACAGTTTTAGACCTGCTGTAGTGTTGTAAGAAATAAACAGAGAATATGCTACGACGCTGTTGTCAACAATGTCCTGTTCAGTCTGACTGTAGACGTTAACTTATCTCAGACACTGGCATATGAAACGCTGCTAGGAGGTTAACACCAGAAATTATTTTAAAATCCTTTGTCAGTTGTGTGTTTAATTTTTAAAGACATTTTTATTTGTCATTTTTGTTCAATTAGTTTTATCCTTGGCCTATCCGTATTAGCTTGACATAACATCAAGCCACTTGTTTATCTGTCTTAAGAGCTGTTAGTGAATTCATTTCTGTTGCCTCAGACTAAAAGAGATGGTTCTTCAAGGGTTCTTTGGTAAATAAAATGGTTCTGTATAGAACCATGACCACTCAAAGGATGAGTGAAAATGTGAAAGGTACTTCAGATTGTTGTGGTAAGTGCTGTAGGTTCTATATAGCACCTAAAAGGGTTCCTCTATTACTACAGGCTTGACATTGTAACGATAGCAGAACCCGTTTTGGGGCTATATAGAGAATCCTTTTCAAAAACATTCTGTATAGAACCATCCACAGAGCATTCTTCATCAATCTGATGAACCCTTTCACCAAGTATTCATATTTCTGTATAGAACCATTTTCTTTACTAAAGAACCTGTGAAGAACCATTTTTAAGGGTGTAGATCCTACTGTGCATATTCACTGTACATACCCAACTGTACGTATCATATGCTATATCAGACGGTTCATTCATTATTTGTTTTTGGTGGGTGGAATGAAGATAAAGTTGATGTTCTTTAAACCCTTTGTACAGTTTGTCCACATTTCAGTGCATCAGCCCACTGTTTTAAAACCACAGTTGCCTGCCCTCTCCATCCTTTACCAAAAGTACTCCACCCTCTGTGACCGTATCCCAGCTGTTGGCGACCCAGTTTTTCTATTGTTCTGCGTGTCTTCACGCTACAGCAGGCTTCTGTGGGCGAGGATGACTCTGAGCATTCACTGAGTGTTTCTGAAGCTCTCTCACACACTCTGTCAGCTCTGTGTATGTCTCCCATGCTTTTCCCTGTTTGACTGGCTCTTTCTCTGTCTCCCTCTATCCATGTGTTTGTCTTGCTGCATTTTTTTCTTCTCTCTGTTGATGTGCAGCCATAAATATATTAAACACAAGCAAATAAAAAACCTCACACTTCATTGTCACTGTTCAAAATATATTTGCCTCAAGGTTGGCTTCATAAATAGTTTAAGTTGCTTTGTGTTGACTGTGCAGTAACTGAACACTGGTCTTATAGGGCTGCACTTTATTCAGGTTGGCTTGTGCATGGTTTACTGTCGTTCTGGGCTATTTGTCAGCTGCATCAGTTTGATGGTCTATGTGACCTAAAGGCAGTGCCTGCTTCAGTAGGGAGATGTTGCCTATTTATTTTTGCATTGATTGCACAAGTAACAATACTGGGTTCACAATTTGATATTCTCATAATACAGTATGTGCAACAAAATTTCAATTTCAGTGTAGGAACTGGTGTCAGTATCAAAATATTTTCAACAATACCCAGCCTTAAATGCAACATGTGATATTAACCTTACTAGTATGGCTTAATTAAAAAGTGTCCAGATTGGTTCAAATAATATACTTTCATTCAGTGGACTCATTAATCAAATGTTGCTGCTAATATCAACCATTTGCATGGTGTGCAGTTTTATATTTTTGATGTGTTATGATTGTAGTAAGGATTATTGTCCCTGTTCCTGTAATTTATGATATGGGTCCATTTTATGTGCAAACTTACCACCACTGGACACTTTAACCACAGTGAGCACTGACACAACATACCATGTTCATACCTCAGACATTACATAACTCTAGTCTGAATAGGAATGGATGTACTATATGTATGTAAGAGATTTTTTATAGAACAACTTTCATCAAGTTGCTTTTAGCATCGAATTCATGGTGCTGGATTTCTGTGTATTCATCTATAGAGCTGTGATAGCAGGCTTTTAGATGCTAACCCATTAACTGCCCATCTATTCTATTTTTACTGATCTCGCTGTCTCTCTTCATATTGTCAGTTGAACAACTTTCCAATAGTTCCCTCTCACTGGCTTTTCATCCATTATCTTTCCCTTTCTCTATGCCCCAGGGTTGACTGTTTTTCTGGAGAATAAACTTGGACCAATATGAATTATTAACCAGTCATGAGGAGGCATGCATGTGCTGCTTCAAAATGTGGTTTAGTCATAGCAACACTGGCTCTTTCTGCCCCAAGCTCTCCCTCCCTCTCTCTCTCTCTCTCTCTCTCTCTCTCTCTCTCTCTCTCTCTCTCTGTCTCTGTCTCTCTCTCTCTCTCTCTTTCTATCTTTCTATCTCCCTTGGGGAGCTTTGTTTTTGCTGGTGTTTGGAAGTAGCCTGTATGATAGCCAGCTAGCAACAACATGTACACCCACACACTCCCTGCGACTCACTGAGCTTTCTCTCTAATTACCTGGTTTTATGGATGACTTTTCATAAACAGGAATAATAATGTGAATATCATGAAATATTACACAGTATTAGTATATTTGTATTTGCTGATTCCATATGCCTTAATACAGTGTAGCTGTTTACTTTTCCGTGTAATATTGTCATTTCTTGGATGGAATATTTGAACAATGGGAAATTGGATGTTGTTCTCCGTTTTGCCACTAGAGGGCAGCCGTATACTTCATCTTTGCTCTATTATCAAAGCAACTAGGTTTTAACCACACTGTTCAGTTACTGCATCTGTGCACAACTCATATAGGCTAATGGCCTTGGGATGGCTTTTCCCACAGATCTGGAAATAGACGAGCAGCCTACATACAAAAGAACAAAAGGGAATCAATTTAACACTGGAATGATTTACCTGATAGCTAACACTTTTAATGGACAGCTCATGAATAAATGGATATTATAAAGCACAGGCTGTCAAAACAGCACTCCTCTGTTTGGCATATTGTTGGCATTTTTGGCATGATTAACATGCATTTTATATATGTGGAATAACAATTCAGTGATCTGCATGACGAGGTGCCACCACATTATCCAAAAAGTAGGACACGTTTTAGAATTACTTTTAGTGATGTCTTTCAGCACTGACAGTTCAACAACAATGACCAGGTCTGGAATGTTAGTATGTGTGTTAGTTGACTGTTTGGGCAGTGTGATGAGCTGAAAGCTTGTTTAATGAGTCATTCCTGCTGTTCTAGGTTAGCAGTAGGCAAATCAGTTAGATGGTTTAGGAGCATGACTGGGCGTATGTGTTTTTTGTGTGTGTTCATGTTATTTAAACAAAGTGTATTCAGTCTCTGTGTGTATTCTTTGTGTGTGTGTGTTTGTATGTGTGTGTTTTGTGAGTGGGTGGGGAAGATGGAGGGAGGGATGGGAATGAAGCCTATGGTCATGGTTTACCATTTAGCCGTAATGAGTGGGTGTGCCAGTGTCATGCCTATGTGTGTGTTTATGAGAGAGAGAGAGAGAGAGAGAGAGAGAGAGAGAGACCATTGATGATCATGAGTGTGTGTTTGTGTGTGTGCTTTGTCATAAGAGTTCCCTGTACATTAGGCTCTGGCTACTGTACACAAAAGAGAGCGATGACATCAGGTAATGCTAGACGTTTTTGTTGGTCTCTCATTCTCAGTAAATGTGTTGTGTTTGTGAGAAAGTGAGATCATTTTATACACACTTCCAGTGTGTAGTGTTAGTTGAGTACTCAGTTTTACTCTGATAGCTTCAAATAAACCTGTCCAAATCCAAACCAAAATAACAGAATTGTGTGATTTTCACCACATACAGTCCTGTATTATGTGTCCAGAACTGTATTAGACTGTATTGAGCTCTATTAGTGCTTTGAGTCAGTCAGCTAGACTGCCAGTATTTTTTGGTTTATTTTATTTATCTTGTTTACCTTGAGGTCAGGACTTGGGGGAAGTTCTGTGAGGAGATTAAATATGGGGCAGTATCCTATCAGATGCCTTTACAGGCCCTCAGGGTGAGGAGTCGGCAGATTTCGGATCGGGTCCCGCTTGTTGGACAGGAGCAAGAGGAGAAAGAAATGCTTTATGTCCTCGTGAGGGAGTGGTCAGCTTCTCTCTTACACTCTTTTTCCCTCATTACTCCCTATCTTTCACTCTGTCTTTTGAGCCATGTTGCCACCAGGACCCAGGAGATACAGAGAATAAGGTCGCTCATTCTGTGTACCTTCCAAAAGGTTACTTCCCAAACCCAGCAAACTCTGTAGGTTGTTTGTTAACTTACTGTCAGTAAAATGTATGGTATAATTAATCATCTTTGTATGGTTTGTGGGAAACCCGTGTCACATTTTTTAAAAGATGAACAAAGAGGAGGTTTTGTGTTAGAAGAGCAGAATGTATGAAATGTTGGAGGATTGTGAGCATGCAGCATTTTGGTGTAACACCTTCAGGATGTGGTGTCCGCTGAGGCACACTGAGAGTAAACACTACAGTTTCTTGTCATTTGGCAAACAGAAGTTTGTAATAGGTGTGTACAATTTTTAGTCTACAGCAAGGCAACATGAATACATAATCATTTATAATCAATTACTTCTTGAGACTGTTTGAAATTAACACCAAATCAGATAAATCCTTCACTTTCACACTGTCTGTCTCTTCCAAAAAACCACCCCTGCCCCTCCCCTTTACTTGTGAAAGAGGCGGGTCTGGTTTGAGTAATCCTACACCTGCTCCATTCATTGGCGTTACTGTAACAGGCTAAACAGCCTAGACCAGTGATAGCACAGGCTTCACAGCACATTCACTTGTCTAAGGTCTGAGTCAGACTTGCCTGGTCTGCTTCACTCCACATATCTTCCTCTGCTCGACTATTGAGAAAGAAACAAGCTAAATGACAAAAGAATGGAAACTATTCTATAACAAGAAACTATTCCACAAGTTTTAAGGATTACCGACTTGAACTGAAGAAAAGAAAAGGAAGGGAACGAATAGAAGAGCGAAGGAAAGCTGAAAGAAAGATTGAAAGTCTCTTGAGCAAATCACACTTAATTGCTGTATCCATGCCGTTGAGTAAGTGAACGTGATTGCTCACTTGTCAGCTTGGTATCGGATATGTCTAAGGAGGATGTGGGCGATATTAGAGATGTGCCAAGCAAGACGGATTCCTGGGACACTCAGAGCCAGGACAGTATCGTTCTGGTCCAGATGGCAACCCTCTCCATGGATATGTTTACACCTGGAGACTTCAAAGGGAAGTTCAGAAAGATCCAGCCCAAGAAAAGACCCACTATCATCAGAGAAAGTACACCAGGTACACATGCTCTCTCAGTTTATGCTGGAGTATTTCTATCACTTGTACACCAAAGCTCTCTGTATAGTAACCAGCTTTGAGTAGAATTCAGTAACATTCTGTCAACATATACAGTATTAATCATTATTAGAGTAATTTTTTGTTGATTCAGCATTAGTGTCATCAGTTGTCTTGCCATATCCACCCATCCAGTGAGCCCTGTCCTGTTCTGACTTGTGAGTTATATTTTGAAACATGTAATGGATGTTCTGCTTAGCTTAATTGTGGTGTTCAACACACACCTTACCACAGTGAACATAATAAGCATCAATCTGATTAGTCATCCAGACCTTCAGATTTCAGTACTTAACTGGTTTTTACAGGATGACACAACATAATGATGTCATAACTGAGCAGTGGAAGGTTTTTTTATTCATTTATTTCATTTAATTATTTTATGGCAGGTTCAAAAGCATTACTGTTTTGCCTGTATTGAATTGAGATGGAATTTGAATAAATAGGACTGGGTTTGAATCGGTTCTGTTAGAATATCCCCCGATTTCTGGTTGGCTGATTTTGGCTGTTGACTATGGAGAGGTGTTTGACCTGATTAGTGGTCATTCAAATGATTAACTGGTAAGAATGCTCTGTGGGCTGACAGGCTATTTATGTCATCAACTATACTGTATATGCATCAGTATATATTGTTTTTGTAATGTTTGATAAGTTGGGCAAGGCAAAAAAATTGTGTTCATTTAAATTCTTTATAGTTTTTTAGTTTTAAAATTAGTTTCATTAAACGTCATATACAGCAGTACATAGTGAAAAAAAAAACATTGTCCATTAAAACATTGTTGATCTATGTACATGCACAAGCAAAACACAAATAAGTAGAAGAGGAACTGCTTTAATTTCTCTGATTCATCCATAAAGAGAAAATGGGTGAAATTTAAAAGAACTGTTTAAAAGTAATAATATAAATGGTAATAAAAAGTAAGAGTTTTGCAAGAGATAATGATTTTTTTGGGGTTTTGTTCTTTTAATTAAAGAGAACAATTACAATTTAGCAACACATTTATTTTTTATAAAATAGTTTATAATGGTGAAATAGGTTTGTCTAGCTTAAAAGTTTGTCTGTGAAAAGTAGTGCGTTAGGTGCCTTTCAGCCATGTGGGTAGCGTGTTTTTGTCAGCATTTTTTTCTTGAAATCACTTTATTCATTTGAGGATGGAATTAGATCAAGGCTCAATACAAGGCCATGTGTTTGCACTGATTGCTTTTTCGGAGCTGTACCCAAACAGGTGTGTGGAATGTCTGAGCTCATGAGGCCGTATAGAAGCCTTACTGTTGGCTTAGTGAAGAGTTCCTTTGTGAAAGGGAATTCTGCTAGAAAAAGCAAACAGGGATTGCTACGTGTAGGGAGCTGTAGTCTGAGCATGGAGAGAAGATATCTGTTTTTAAGAAGGTTGATATGAATGTTCATTTGTCTATTTGCAGAGCTATTTTTATTAAAAATAATTAATCACAACATTTCATACATGCTGTGTTCGAAACCTGCATGGTCAGAGGTGTATAATAAAATATTATTCATCTCAGCTGACTCAGTATGATACAGAATTTTTGGCCTACTTGGCTTTTTATTGACTGATTGCTGGCAATGACCCAAATAGAGTGCACGCTTTGGCAGCCAGCACTTTGTTGATCATCAACACCACAAAACAGACAGGCATATCATCATGTAAGAAGATATGGGGTTATGAGGAGTGTTTCTCAGTGCCAGAGTCAAACAGCTGTTTATGGACTGGCCCACCCTCAGAATGTCTGGAATTTCTGGGAGACTCTTGTAAGGGTTAGCAAGTGGGGAGATGCTCAGCAAAAAGAGAAGATTCATATTGCATCTTTAACAGTAGTTGGGAATCTTGCCCAGAACTGCTGTAGCTCTTTATTTTACCTGGCAACCAAATAATTTAAATATTTTTTTTCTTGATTCAAGCTCATTCTCATACATGTTTTAGAAAACTGTTTGTATGCTGTCTTTTGTTGTATCTCTCCAAGCAAACTCATTAACTTCATTTATTGTGCCACTTCATCAGACAGACTTATAACATAGAAGGTTCAGAATGACTTAAGTAGCTGTTTTCACTCTAATGTACTTTAGTTATTGGCCACAGTAGCATGAGTGCACAACCTGTATGCTGGAAGTATCTCAGAAATATGTCAAAAAGAACCTAGACATTTTTCAGTGATTTGATGAGGTTCAGATCATGCTAGAAGAAGCTGTAAAAGCAGCTCCTTGCTGAGTAAATGGTGGGTGTGGCTGCAGCTGCTGTGGAAGCAGATAAAGTTGGTGATTACTGTGTATGGTGTGAGAAATTACGGCAGCTGGTATAGCTCCAAGCCAGCTGTAAGGACTCAGCAGTTGCAGATCCCAACAATGAGCACAAAAAACTATTGAATCATTCTTCACCTTTGGCCAGTGCACATAGCAAAGGTGGGCAATTTTCCCAAAAAACACATCACAATCTTTTTAACACAGTTCACAATCTGAATTATCTTTTTTTTCCCAATTTTAAAATGTACTGTTGAGAATATTCAGATTCATATGAGAATATGAACTGTTTAAAACACAAGAAAGAAAACGTAGCAGTAAAATATAAACATGAAAATTGTAAACACCACAAAAGCTGAGAAACATTAGATGGTGGACATAAAATATCACAATCTACACAATTCCCTTGAATGGTAGATTGAAAATAAATATCATATTGTCAATTTACTCACCCCTACACTGTAAAAAGTAAAAAAAACAGCCCAACTTTACATTTTAAGTAAAGTTACACTAATTTTTTATGTCAGACTTAGTCAAAAATTCTCCAGCATTCCAGTTTGGTAAACGTTATAACATATATTTGGTATCAAGTAGCTGTATCATTAGAATGTCAAGATCATCAGTCCAGGAGGAGAGTGCACAATATTTACATTTAACTTTTAAAAACGTGGTGCTAATCTTAAAAGCCCCACCTCTCACAACCCCCTTGCTATCAACTTCCAAACTAGCTTATACAGTACAGTTACACCACTCTTTATCACAAAACGATAAATTCTCTGTTTAAAAGTTGAATGTAGGAAAGAAATGTAGGCTGTTCAGTAGCCTGTGTGTGGTGCCACTGTCAATGCGTTCACCCTGTGATTAAAAGACTGATTTCAAACCCAGTAACTGTAAGCCCAACAGGAGAAAATGATGTCATTGTGTAATTAAAATTAGTTTTAGCAGATGTTGAAATTTGATACAGTTATTCTATTTTATTTTCCTAATTGAGTTAGGAGAACTTTTGACTAAACTAAGAATTTTGAGTTGAGTGAATTTTAGGGTCCCCAGCTTGAAGTAGCTGAAAAAAATCTGTTTTGTTACAGTGTAGCAAACAGAAACACATTTTTGTACATTTGGTGATTTGTCTGCTTTTTCTGTTCATGAACAGTTGTAGTTCTTGCAAAGCATTTGTGAGGTGCTTGGTCAGAAACCATGACATATATGATTTCTTAATGGTTGTATAGGGCTCACTGTTTGACCACTTGCAATGCAAACCAATTTGTACCAACATGTATCATGTTGTATTGTACATGAGACACACTTTATTTTATACAATTAATATAAGGCTGAAACCCTGGAGAAAGGCAGTCAGTATAGTTGATCATATCCTACTGTTTTGGCTCTGCTGATGCTTCTGCAGCATGAAAGGGTTAAGGAGTCTGAAGACTGTGATAATGTCTGTCTCTGTTGCCAGTAAAAGGTCATTATCAAGGCTAATTTAGTTTAAATTGGTGCTTTTATCTACTTCGGCCTTTCTCAGTACATGAGACAAAAGTGTAGAGCACCAAAGAGTTCTCAAAATTAGTGCAGGAACATTTGGAGCAATACAAAAAAAGATAAACATGTTTTTTTGTGTGTTTTTGGTTACCTGCCAAATGCTCTTTCCAGAATTGAAGTATAATTGCTTTCACATAGAAACCATTTGTACCAGAACTTGTAAATCTGCTTGGTCTTTTGGCTGCTCAGACAGATAATCATCACATTCCTCTAGAGTGTGTAGGAATTCCAGTGCTGATAGTTATCAGCAACCAGTACAAAATATTTTTTGTTCCACTTACAAGCTTTGAAAATCAGCCTCAATCTATTTCTGTCTGTGGATAATATCACTGACACGTATTAACTTTCTTTCCTTTTTGTTTTTCAATGGATCACCCCCATATCAGTCATTATCAGTTCAGCTTAAAAGTCCCTTATTGGTAATAAGCAATAAGATGGCAAAAATGTCCTTCCTCTAAGACATGTCAACACCATGTCCCTCCAGACTTCTTCTCAAATAGTGTCATAAAGTAATGGTTCAAAAGGCGACCAGAAATTTTCAGTGGGATTAGGCCAATTGTAACTTAGGTGACAAATTGGACGACAGATTGAGTCAGATTTTCTCAGCATTATGCTTTATGCTAGTTGTCCAAGATCCCCAGTCTCTGCTGGAAGGTTTTGCTCCTAGCATTTCATAACTAGTCTTCATATTCTTGTGCAAAAATGCAAGAGATATGTCTAAATTTGTACATATACAACATAACTGTTTTCTTAACAGAAGTCAAATGTGAATGTGCATAAAGGTCTTAGCAGTACTCTCACTGTCAGTTATGCCATGTGGGGGCCTTTGTATTTTATTCTGTATTTTATTTTTCTAACAACAGTAGAGCTCACACTGTGTGTTCTCATACATTTAAGTATTTTAAATGAATAAGAAAAGCATTTAAGTAAAGATATGTTTCAATTAAAGACAGAATGAAAATTATTATTATCATTATTATTACAGAAATAAACAGTAATTACTATTAACTATTGTTAAATTACCTTTTGTGTGATTGTTGGAGTCTATGTTACTAATTATTGCCATAAGCAGTCTGAATAAGTTTGCTTTTGCTCCAGATGTCCTTATTTATTTTTTGAAGTATTTACTGTGGAGAGTGCGCTAGCCAGCAATCTTGAGCAATATGACTGTATTATTTTGGCTGCACCAGGAGATTATTTGCTTAAACTGTAGTCCTAATAAAGAGAAGAATCAACAAAAAAAGTTTTATTTTTTTTATCAATTTAGAAGTGAAAAAGCTTAACTGTATGTTTCTATGGTATATCGTTATTATATCACTGTGCCACAGTTAGACCTGTATATTGTGAAGAACCTGGTAAATTGAATGATATAGAGGTTATAATTTACTATATCACAGTATGTAATGATTCTGTAGGTAAGACAGTAATCACAGTACTGTAGTTTTTTTAAGTGTTACTGCAATCATTTGTTGAAGTGTTCTGTTTGTAATTTAGTTAACCTATTAAAAAAAACAAATGCATTAGTGACATCCTTCTGCAATTCTGCAATAATTATAGATGTAAAATCAAAACAAATGACAGTATTTTGTGCAGTCCAAGCCAAATATCCTCTCTTTTAGTTCTTTTACAGTGTGTCCCTACTATCATCTGGTCGCAGTGTGCTGTGTCAGACAGCAGAGGGTGTGGTGACGTAATCCCCATCCCACAAGCTCTTCTCCGTCATTCCAGCTTAGTACTGGGCACGTGACCTCAGAACTAGTGTGTTGAAACACACACACAGACACACGCACACACACACACACACACATCCCTGAGAATAATATTGTGCCTCTGAATGTTGAGTGAATATTCTTTTGAATCCCAGAAAAATAAGAACATAAAATAAATTAAAATGACCAGAATTACCTTCAGTGAATACATTTTAAGGTAGACTAATGGAGGTAATATTTTAATTATCGAGGTCAAGGGTATAAAATTGAGTAAATAGTTAAAGTGGTGTTAGAGGACCCAAGTTGACCCATATCATGGGACACACCTTGATCTTATTCATATTTAGGCTGGTATTTCATGGTTTCTGTTCTGTTCAAGCACTTTCTTTTATGGAGCATTTGTTTAACTGCGTATGGGACAACTCAAGGTCACCATACACTTCCATTCTTCCATCAGCACTGACATGGGTAAACACTTTTCATGCTGTGGTTCAGAGCATAAATGATTTAATGTTTCATTCCAATTCCAGTACATTTACTCTTTACCCATAATGATCTGTGCAAGAAATCGTCTAACCTTCTGCTTGAACTCTCTCAGGTTTGGACATTACTCTGCATTTCAGATTAGCTTGTTTGTTTGTTGAGTGCATCAGTAATATTGAGTGTAATTGTGCTGATCTAATTAAAGGCTGAGATCCATACAGTGAGATCTGATGATGTGTAAATGATGTAGAAAGCTGGTTGTTAGCGTGATGCTGCAGAGTGCTTGCTTACTCCGCCTTCTCAACGTCTCCATTTCAGACCGCTCAGCATTTGCAATTAGCCACACCTCCTCTCGCTTATTCATTCTACCACTCTCTCTCCCTGTGTCTCTCTCTCTCTCTGTACAGTTCTACGCAGATGCTAGGAAAACCTCTGAGCCAATCCTCTTAAAGTACAAGCAGGGAGAGCAGGAGAGAGGGAGGGGGGATGAGCAAGCATAAGATGAAATATGTGTCTGAGAGAGAGTGAGGAAGAGAGAGAGCAAGGGAGAGAGTTGTTGATGCTCAGTGCTGACACAGGATGAGACAGAGTGAGTGCTCCATGTGACTGTATGAGGCTGCTGTCTCTCCTTTGAGTCTCCTTCATCTCTCCATCCCTGTGTCGCTACGGCACATAGCAGACATGAACAGCCAACAGGACTCAGGCTTTTTTGAGATCAGCATCAGATCCCTTCTTAAATCCTGGAGCAGCCGTGAGTACATGTTAACGGCTTATGTTTCTTAGTATGTTGTTTTTGGTAAAACATGTTTTATTTGTTATTCTGTCTCTTTATTACTGCTACATTCATCACTCTGTTCACAGTTCTTCTCCACTGTCGCTATCAGGAGTGGAGATGGATTCTTAGGTTAGCTTAGCTTTCAAGACTGGAAGGTGTGCTATCCGTGTTAAAGGAATACTTTAGCAAATGTCAGCTAATTCTTTATCTGCTGTGTCTGTAGTATATTGATGATTACCATGAATAATGCTTAGTTAATGATAGACTGATTAATTGGTTGGCCAAAAAATGGGCACATTTACAGGCACATCTACAGGCAGCTGCATCAGCGTATAAGCTGTAAATCTGTGTTAGAGCTTCCTCTAGTGTCAGTGTCACCACTCTATGGCAGATAAAGACATGACTAACAAACCTTTCATCTCAATGCAACAAATATTGCATTTTTTATATTTATATTTTATCACATGTAAAACGACATGATATCCAGTGCTAGGCATGCAGGTGCCCCACGCGTGTAACTACCCACCCCGCCTGGACAGCGAATATTTCTAATCAGCGGCCATCTGACTATTTATGAACTTTGTTCCCGGGGGGGGGAGGGGTACTGCCGACGAAAGGGACGTGTGGTGCCCCCCGAAGTCATGTGGTGCCCCTGAAACATCATGGTGCCCTATGCACAGCATGTGAACCACTTATGCCGAGCGCCGGCCCTGATGATATCAGCATTATACACCAAACATCAGCCATCCTGCACTCTTAAATACTGGTGTCGGCATCAGCCATTGAAAACCCCATATTGATTAATCATTTTTCAAATGAACATGAAACACACTTACATTAGACACCAGTGGTGATCTGCTTTGGCATCTTCTCATTAACCTCTGTTCTCTGTTAAGTGAAACATCAACATTTGTTGTTGGAGATAATTGGATAATATGCGGTGTATGCAGCAGACAGATATTACATTGAAAAATACTGCAGTATTCCGTTAATTTACATGCATTAGAGATGGAAGTGTTTCTCTCTCTCTCTCTCTCTCTCTCTCTCTCCCTCCTGCATGCTCCAGGTTGTTTACCTCCCACGGTACACTTTGTTCTGTCCATAGAACACTGGAGAGGCTTTTCTCAGCACCACTTTTTCTCATTTGCCTACACAAAACCACACACATGTACTGACTCCTAAACAACCTTTAAAATGAATATGTAATATTAGTGTGTGTGTTACAATGATGTCCAGTGCGTCACTGTGCAGCTAAAGTCATGATGTTATGTAATAGCTGCAGGCAGCCGGACGTTAGAGTAATGAGAGGATTTTTGTTGTTATGGTTTGTCATCACATGCAACAAACAGTATTGATAATGCTCAGCACAACTATGCACTTTGATGCATTGCTCTGAGTGTGCATGTGTGTACATAGATCTTTGTGATGCTGCTCACTCTGCTTGAAGGTTATCTGCTGAGACTGCTGCTGATAGTTTGCACTTAATGGTAGAAAGAGCTGAATGTGTTATTGCTTATATGAGGAACATTTTGTAATAGATTAGCTCCATGTTTTGACCTTCTTGTGTTAAAGAGAATTAAGGCTGTTAGAATTGCATAGCATTAGTGATGGTCACTACGCTTTATCCCATCACTGCCCTCTGATATGACTATGCACTACTGAAGCAGGGTGATTTTAATGATTGTATGCAATGTAGGATGTATATTTCTGTGGGAGTGTAATACCTCTGTAATTTGTGTGTATCAGTATGTGGAGGCTAGGGCTGTTATTGGCAAGAGCTGGAAATATGACATATATCTTGACAGAGGGGTTAAGATATAATACATTGCCCTATATTGTGATACTGTAAGCAAGGTTACTGTGTTGCTGTGATTTTTACATCTTTTTAAGAATCAATACAGTATCACAAAGGACAATAATATGATTCTCAAGGATATTGATATTTCTTACACCCTCAAACAAGGTAGACCTTGTCAAGGTGAAAAAAAAAACAATTCAGAACTTTTCCTGCATGAGAGGGGCCATACTACTGCCTTAGTACACACATACGCACTCTCATTGTGACATGGCAGATAAAGAAGGGGAACAGGTGGCCTGAGAACAGTTTTGTCATCACTAAATCCCATTTAATCTTTCCACAACCTCTAACCTCTCTCTCTCTCTCTTTCCTCCGCTTCCCTTTGTCATCCCATTTGGATGCCGCAGGAGTAAAAAAAACAAAACAAACAACAATGCAAAAAATACTGACAGGCTATGTCCCTAGTGAGAGTAGCTATAATTTATGTGTTAACTAAGCCTCACTGATGTAAACATTTTACTAATTGCTTCATTAAATAGGAGATATTGGAGATGCTAAATATAGGCTAAACAGTAAACATGTGGGGGGATATTAGCACTGTGAAGCACAAATATTTGCTGTCGTTGCTCAGTTGATCAGAAACAGTTACATTCCACAGTTGAACAGGTCCTGTTTACCTTTGCAGAACTTAAGAAGGCTTGACTTAGTGGTTGGAGCTATAATTTTTGGATTTTTTAAAATCTAGAACAGTATGTTTTGTATTGTATGTATATAGAAGTGTGTTATGATTTTATTGAACAGTGTATCATCATGTGTGTAATGTTATTTTTCTGTCTATAAGCATCTGTAGTTGCAGTGATGATGTCATTGATGGTATAGTCTGAGACTGCCAGGTGTTCTATGGTCTTGCCGACCACACAATGATTTTGCTAAACATGACCTGTATATGCTTTCTTTCTTTCTTTATAACTTTGATATTTTCATTGACATGGGTATTGCAACATTATGTTTTGTGATACTTTTTCATGTTTCATAATGGCAGTACTGATTTTTAATGAAGAGTTTCCATGTAAAGATTGAGGGCAGATAGTGGTTCATGTTATGACATGCATAACACCCAGTGTGGTAAACTGTTGCAGCCATTAGACTCTTCCACTTCAGCATAAGTTTGTACTACTAATGGAAATCAAGCTGTTTTACTCAAATTAGATGTAAAAATCACATTATATCACCTTGCTTACAGTATCACAATATGTTACAAAATATTGAACTGTAACCCCTTTACTATATTATTGCTAACAAACACTAGAACTCAATAGTTACTTAAAAAGCCCACTTATTTACATCCAAAAACATCACTAATGTCATTCAACTAGCCAATCTACATCAAGATGTTAAATAAGATTGCACAGACTTGTAAGTGTGGTTTACAACATAGTTTGACTTACTATGAGTTTTTAATAATCATTTTAGTGTATTGTTAGCAATGTTAGCCCAGCTTCAGTATTTACTTAATGAAAGTTAAATTTGTTCTCCAAATATGTAAATATAATTTCTGGGTGAACGATTCCTTTAATATCATGAGGTGGTAGTTCTGGCTTGTATGACACCCTGGGTGATCCCTGTATTTTTGGACAGAAAATCCTATGTTGTAAAATAGGTGTTTATTCTTTTCTTTGCATTCATGATAATGTTATACTCATTAAGAGATGACATAGCTCCTCTATACCTTTATCTTTTGCACTTCAACCAAAAACTAAAACTAAAACAACTTGCATTGATGTTGTACCTAGGGCTGCCACAAACGATTATTTGTATAGTCTACTAATCACTGGTTATTTTTACGATTAGTCGACTAATCGGATCATACATTAATTGAATTAAAAACATACAGCTTATCGCACTAGAATGCAGCTGCTATTATATAACCGTTATTAGATTTCAGCTATATGCTAACTAAAAATAAAAACAATTAAGATCATAGTTAATTAAACCTTGCAACAATTATTTAACTGTTTAGCATAAAGTGTAAACGTAGCACTGAAACATAACGTTAGAAAACATTAGCATTGCCATTCAAACACATGACTGTTATAACTTTACAGAAAACATATGAATGTGTGCTAAGGTTAATGAATCAAATCGTCATCACTAATGTTCACTTTTACAGCTATAAATATGGGTAAGCAGCAAGTTAACTCTAAAAAGAAAGTAAAAAAAATAAATAAAAAGAACGTCGCATCGACTATTAAATTAGTCGTCGACTAGTTTAATAGTTGACATAATCGTGACTAGTCGACTAATCACGGCAGCCCTGGTTGTACCATGTAATTATTCTTAACGATTTAGCAAAACTAGAAAAAGTACACCCGTTTGTATTATTGTTTAAGTACTGTGACCACCACAGTGATGTGATGATGTCACTGATATGACATCACTAGTGGTTACCCATGTTGCTCATACATAAATACACTACTGATATTGTGTCATTCTTCCAAAGCACAACTCTTCCATAGCCGGCCTGGAGCTAAACAGCCTCATCAAACTCTCCCAACCAGCAATTATATAAAACATGGGATGTTCATGAGCATTTTGTTCATATTAAATGTAATAAACTTTCAGTTGTTTTTTTTTTTTTTTTGCACAATTTTCCCTTATTCCCTTGCACCTAATTTTCTATCCATTTTGACAGGTGTGAAAATGACATTTACTTTTGTAAAGCCAGACACTGTGATCAGCCTACTTTATGCCGTGGTCAGTTATGAATCATAGTATATGTGTTTATTGGGATGGCAGGTGTTCTTCAGGAAAGGGAGATTAGAAGATGACCAGAGGAGAAAACCAGAGACACAGAGCAAAGATCTTGCAAAATAAGTTGAGAGGAAAAAAACTAAATGGAGAATTATAGAGGAAAGTCTGTTAGATTGGCAGTGGTCTGCTGATGAAGTTCACTACATTATTCAAGGTGGTATATTATAGCACGCGCTGGTTCTGATGCTCTGTGTAGTATAGATCCCACTCACTCATTGCTAGCAGGTCTTGCTGACTCATGCTGGGGGAAATATCTCTCCTATGGGCTCTAGCTGGTTTACTTACAGCTGAGAGCAGAGCCTGCTGAACAAACACACCTGGTTTTATAGAAATAGATATTTTTCATTCCTGTAAATCATATTATAAAGAAAACAATCATGCTTCCCTTTTAGTACTACATACGTTGCTGTTATTAGAGGCAAAATCACAAAGTCAAGAATTCATACACGGTATTCTCATAGTATTCACTTTCTCTGACCTTTGGCCTTTGTTTACAGTTTATATGTACTGTATGCGTGCCATATTTAAGTCGGAGTAAAATATGCACCTTGTCTCTGAGGGCAAGCTTTTGTATGTGTGGTCTGAAGTTTTGCTGCTCTGTTGTCTGGCTGCAGTTCTGTGCTGCAGTGTTGGAATTCAGACCATCTTGGTGTGGACTGAGAATGCTGTTGTCAGCCAGGAAAGTGAGTAGAATGTGTGTTTATGTATGTGTGTGTGTGTGTGTGTTGGAGACAGTCTGGCTCATATAGTTTATGTAGTACCATATGATACCGTTATATATAATACTGTAATACTGTCATGTGATTTCTGTACAACACTATTTTGCTATGTACTACTATTGAAGTCATATGAATTCTATAAAGGGCCATTGTATGGTTTCTATATGGCAGTGTCATACAATCCTATCAGAATCATATTGTTTCTATTTAATATAATCATTGTATCCAATTATTGACTGTTAGACCTCATAGATGAGATTTTTTTTCTTTTCAGATTAGCTGGAAGATGTCTTAATTCTGTTTAATGGAACACTTGTAAATGTAAAAAAAAAACATTTTTTTATCACCATTCTATATCAATGCTCTTTAAACATATATAGTATACATTAAAATTATAATATATATCTGTTGACTGACCAGATGTTATCTGATTCAAAGTAATACTCTACCACACACAAGTTTGCTTTTTTTACTCCTCATGTTTTCTTTGTATACATAAACCCATAAAAATGCCTACATGTGTAAGTAGAATAATGATCTTCAATGCGTCCCCTTATATGAAGTTAGTGAACCTGGCAGAGGAAACTTCACCTCTTTCTTTGTCTCTGCCTCATCTATTACATTTGTATAATGGGACACCTCGGTATTATCTGTTACTTATCAAACACATATTCTCTACTAAATAGTTCCATTATGGGCTTTCTATGCAATGATATTATACTACGAACTGCTGTTAGACATATGGATTCTAGATTGGTGTCTGTGTGGTATTGTCATGCTTTGTAGTTCTGTCTGGTTCTGCTCTTTGGTTCTGTCAGTCTTTCTTGTAGAAATAGAAAGTGAAGTGTAAGTGATGCTGAATTCTGTCACTGTGGCGTTTGTGTGCATGTTTGATTGCATGCATGGGTGTTTACAGTAAAGAAAGACAAAATGAAGTGTGCAAGTACTAAAAGAGTTTGGATGTATTTCGTGTGTGTGTGTGTGTGTGTGTGTGTGTGTGTGAGTGAGCACTGAGGTTAAATTTAGCCCTGTGTTGGCCCTCCCTCCTCTCTCTTTGGGCTTTGCTGAAATTCCAGCCTGACCTTCTCCTTAGAGAGGGCTCGCCACTATCACAAGGCTGTGAGGAGCCACAGAAGAAGGCTGTTGTTAACATCAGCTTATATTAACCCACAAGTAGCACCTGGAACCCAAAGTCCTTCTCCTCTCATTGAATTCACTGCACTTGCCCGGAAGTCCAGAATAGGCCTCTGAAAGAGGGCAACATGGATATGGAGTGTTTGGAATCTGGGAAAGATATGGAGCTAATAGGCTAATTTGGACAGGATTTTTGGAACAAAGCTATTTCTGGTATGGAGATGGTATGGAGCTAGTCGTCTAGTTTGTATGTGATTATTGGAACAGATCTAGTTCCAGTATGGAGGTGACACCAGTGCGCTGGAGCCGGGCCAGTGTCATCAGCTTCATCAAGGGTCTGGGTAGGTGCTACTTGCTAGAAAAAAACTGATTAAACTTTCTACATGCTAAAGCTAAAAGGAACACTCTGTTGGTTTGTGTGTGTTTGTTGGCAGTACAGAGGGAAGTTGCATATGGGTGGGGGGAGTGTTAGTGTGTGTATGTGTGTATTTGTGTTGTTTTTGTAGACTATATTGAGGGGAGGATGCATTCTGTAGATTCCTTGTTACACAGCCCAGACGGGTGAAGCAAGCAAAACATTTCAAAATTCTTCCCAGTTCCACCCTGCTGTGTAACTTTGCTCCTGCCTGCTTTTCTTGGGCCTCTGGCCTATAGTACCTGCTCTATTAAGCTTGCCAGTAAATAAATTTGCAACATTATTACAGTCTGAATGTGGTCCTGTCAAAAACGTAGTGGCCATTCATATACTTAAGCAAAATATTGAATACAGTCTTGTAACACTGTTCTCTGAAAGCCTATGCTGTTGAACAGCTTGGCTCATTGTCACTATTTCTGATAAGGCTATTTGCATTCACAAAAGTTGTTATTTTTTATTCAATTAAGTTTTTTCCTCCAGACATACACATCTTCAGGCCACAGATCATGTTTGTTTCCTAACCAGCATGTTTTGCATCACACTGACACTCTTCAACCTAAATGCTTCAGGATCTTGCCTAGCATTCCACTTTGAGACCTCATGCTGGTGTACTGACTTGCCGTTGACCTAAGCAGTTTGAGTTCCAGTGGTCAGGGTCATTTAACCCCATTAGCAGCACAGTTAAGACCTGCTGTCGCTATTGTACTGTTGCTATTGTACTGTAGCTATTGTAGAGCTCCATGGACATTTGAACCATAAAAGAGAAAATGCTGTATATATTCCCAAAAGGTTGTTGAAGATGGTTAGCACCATATAGATTATTGATATTTTTAATGTGCATTATTTACCTTATGTTATCTCAATAAAAATAAAAATTATTATAAATATTTTTATTATTGATCACAGGTTTCTTGAATGACTGTGGTATGGTTGCATTTGTCAGTTTACTGACTTTACTGTACTGTATACTCTCAAGGATGATTGAAATTAATAAAACATCTGTCCATCAGTAGCCTAAATTTTTCACCAGTTAACCTGGCAGAGTACAGTGATTTTCATGATGCACTATAGCAATAATGAATAAATTGGAATAAATATTGGAATAAATAAATCAATGCATCATGAGATCACAATAAGAATTTTTATAATGTAATCAGGAACAAAAATCTGACATATGGTAAAAAAAAGTTTATGTCATTATGGGCTTATGTCTGATCAAGTCTTGTAAGTAATCAGTAATCAGTTCTAATTTACCTTATTTATTGTCATTTCACATACAGTAAATGTACACAGAACAAAATTTCATTACAACAGGCTCAGCAAAGGATTGAAATACAGACTTTATCAATATCAATGTCAATAAAATACTGTATGAAAAATATGTGGATATATGAGTGTGTGTGTGTGTGTGTGTGTGTCTATATATAAAACTAAAAATAAGGAATATGTACAGCAGCAGAGACATGATATAATGTGCAGTAGTGAGAAATGTATAAAAACATTTAATATATTTTTAAAAAGAGGTAGTAACATGGAGAGTGCAAACAAGGACATAGTATCTAGTATGAGAGCCCTTGTAGCTTGTACAGCAGCATATTTTTATTTGGACTTTTGTTTATTGAGTTCAGAGTTCAATCGTGCTGACCACTGGATGTTGTGTCAATACACAGTTATCTAATAGTCATTTGATCTAAATATCTTTTTTTCATTAAGACTGCAATTGGCTGTTGATCTAGAAATACCAACAATACCTGTCATGTGGTCAGGAAAGCATACTGGGGCATTATTTTTTGCAATAATAATATTATATTGTCATATCACCCACCCCCACTTCCATTCATCCTGTACCATCAACATACTCATCACCTTGCATTATTATATGCAGCCTTAGCAGAGCCTCTTCTATTCTATTTGGAGGAAACTTGGATTTGATCTGCGTCTTGTGACGTGTGTGGTGGCCGAGATCATTCTATTCTAAGAGTCTCACATGTCACAAGCCTCTCGAGCCACATGAGTGGGGCTCCCTCGACTGCAACCATCCAGCCACCTCACCCTTTCCCCCACCCGCCCAACTGGCCAGCACCCGGGTGGTGACACGGTCATCCCTAAAATGAAAACACCAGCTGCTCTCTCTGCTTGCTTATGAGGCCCTATAAGCTTGCATTTTACATTTTGACCTTGTAGCAGATAATCTTCAAAAATAACTAACCAAAGAAGGTTGGAAGAACTTGGCAGCTCCCAATGATGTACAATACTCATTCTTGTAAAGTACCATTACTTTAAAGCCTGAAAAGATACAAAATAGTTTATTTTCACACTGTTTCTGACTTCTGTGTTTTGTTTTTTGTACCCAGCATCCCCCTTAGGAAAGCCCCCTCTCCCCCAAGTGAGCATTGGTCAGAGCGAGAGGAAAGGTCCAGTTACCATCATGCCGGTCACCGTGGACCCCGAGAGCAAACCGGGCGAGTATGTCCTCAAGAGCCTTTTTGCCAACTTCACCACCCTGTCTGAACGCAAGATACGAATCATCATGGCAGAGCCACTGGTAAGAGATGCTTAACTGCTTTTATGTTGGAGAAACATATGTTGGTATGACTGAATATCAGTCATGAATTAATATGTGCAATATTTTACAAATTGTACAGTTTTATATGTTATAGATAAAAGCTTTTACTGTATACACTAGGGCTGTTGAAGTTAACGCGATACTGCATTAAACCAATCTCAATTTAACGCAATTTTAAAAATAGTGTCGTTAACACAAATGATATTTTGCCCTGCGAGTCATCTGTAGTTCATATGTTGAGACTTGATTGTGTGCAGCATCTCCCATTAAAGCTAGGCTTATACTTCACGCATTGCAACTTACGCAAGGGTGCAAGCGACAAAAATGACTCTCCGCCCATCTCAATGTTTGTAACTTTGCATGTGCCGCACTTCAGCAGAATGGACGAATTTGAACGAGCTCTTGAAGGATACTTTTGTGATACATCTATGAGAGATCATAAAGATACACAGATGCTTCCAAATAAATCGTAGGAGAACTTAACTTTCATGGGGAAAGAAAAAATTGTTTGTAAATTGTTTGTTACTTTAAAAATTATATATAAGCAGCAGTATTGTTACTATTATTCTTATAAACAGTGTTTACAGAACTATATGTATCAACATGGAAAAATCTACTGTTATATCCTCTGACTGGCAATGGTGCTATGAGGGTGATGTGTATTGATAATGTTTTGCAAGGGTATGTCTTTACACTGCCACCTATCCTTTCAAAGAAAACTGCAATGAATGGCTCATCAAGTATAAATGCTACTGCCATTCTCACAGGTTCACACGCAGTGTGCCTCGTCGCATGCTACTCCCTGATATGAAAGTATAATCCAGCATTTTGTGTAGAGGAGTAATAAATAAACTCAATAAACAGACATTTCCTCATTTCAGGTTCTGATTTCAGGTGCTTTAAGCACCATTTCATATATGAACATATAAAAATGTTGTAGTATAAGGCAAGTGTGTGCAAAGTCTTAAGTAAAAATCTGTCTAAACAAGCCAACCCAGTTCCCTCATGAAGGTGCTTATATCTTTTTATTTATGCAACCAGTCTCTCTCAAAATTCTCAAAAAAAACCAAACAAAAAACAACGATTAATTGCAATTAACTATATGAAATTCTGAGATTAATTGTGATTACATGTTTTCATTGTTTGACAGCCCTATTATACACACGATTCAGTCACAACAGTACAGTTCACTGAGGTGAAGTGAATAACATAGATTAAGCAAAAGGATCTGAGTGACTTTGACAATGAAGGCCTTGTGGGATGTTCCTAGTATGCAATAGTTTTTACCTACAAAAGCAGTCCAAGGAAGGACAACTGCTGAACCTGAGATATGATCATGGGTGTCCAGGCCTTCTGTCAGAACAAAAATGATACCTATACAAGAAAATGAAAAACTTTACTTTTAATGCAAGTCAATGGAACCAGACTTTTTTCTACATTATTTTGGGTCATTTCTTTTTGTCCATGGCTCATGAAATATACACTCATTGTAAAGATCAACAGGCATTTTCAGATTATATAAAAATCTGAAAATCGACAAAAATGGAATTTTGTTCTTAAAATTTCTGGCATTTGTCAGATTTGTAACTAATAAAAATATCATCTTATCAGCCAATATTTGTTATAATGGATTTTCTATCTAGTGACTGTGTTAGACAAGAGAAAGCATTAAGTTTGTTCAAAGTTTCACTTCACTGGTTGTTTTTGTTTTGTCTTGTTTTTTTTGCATATTGTGTAGTCTGGAAAAACAAGTAGTACATGTCATCGCTCAGCCAGTGTAAGAGCTTGACAATTATGACACCACATACAGTAGTTTAGCATCCGTTAATTAAAATGTCAATTCATATGTCCTCACTTTTCACAAAGAAGAGGTGTATGTCTGACATCAGTTTGCTGTTGTTATTGCTTACCTTTTGGCACACATGCACATAGCTTTAGCCAAGAGGATTCATTCTTGTTTTTAAGCCAGGGAAAGTGCATATTCCTAAGAAGTAATTAACACTTTAAAGAATGTGCACAGCAGTACTACAGAGGAAGACAGGAACATATGATCTAAAAATACCCAGCCTTTTGTGTTATCCTGGAATATGATAGTTTAGATTGTCTTAGTTTTCATTACCATTATATAGATCCATAATGCAGCACACTCAGACAGTCTGTGTGCAGCCTCAGCTTTCAGACTGGATGCAGGCTTCCCTGGAAACTATTAATGCAGCCATTAACACTTAAGTCTTATGTAGTCATACTAGAGTTATGATGGATTGCTTAATGTACGCCAAAGAAAAAAAGGTCATTATTGTGTTCATAATTTCATAGAGTTTTTTCTCTGGCGTGATACCCCCGAGCAGGATGTTATTAGACGTTATCCTGATGTTAAATTTTTGTCATACGACGTTATGACCAACATTCAACTAAAAATTTACTTCTGTTGATGTTGGTGGCCTGCTGGGTAATGTCCTGCTATATTAACATGTTTTTGTGCTGTCTTGCTTTTTGAAATATTTTAAATATCATGGCTGTTCTGATCACATCAGGATTTTTTTTTGTTATACACATTTTATTCTATTCTATTTTTTTTCAGGGAGTGATAAAATTGGAATATTCAATTTTATTTGGTTAAATTAAAACAGCCCCCTATAATGTTTTTAACTCTCAAATATTGTTTTTATTTAAACTCTCAACAATTAGGGGGCAGCCATGGCCTAGTGGTAAGGATCTGGTCTTGTGACCAGAAGGTCACTGGTTTGATCCCCAGAGAGGACATAACTGAAGTGCCCTTGATCAAGGCACCTAACCCCCTAACTGCTCCCTGGGCACCGGTGGATAAGGGCTGCCCACCGCTTCGGGCACAAATTCTCACAGCCGTGTGTGTGTGTTTCACTGCACAAATGGGTTAAATGCAGAGGTCAAATTCTGTTGTGTGAAAAATCACATTGGTTGATCTTAATCTTAATTTTTTATTTACATTCACAAAGCATGCAAGACTCACAAAGCTTTAAATAATAACCCTTCATTGTGATCCTTCTTATACATTGTAGTTTTTTTCTCTGTAGACACTAACATGACACCAAGATTCATGTGGAGCATGGATGAATTTATGATGACAAATGAATGTATGTGAAAATTGGATGAACACTGACTTTCCTACATGATTTGTGTTAATATATGCAGTGTAATTCTGGTAATAAAGACATGGAGCCTTAATATCAAATGATTATATTGGCTGATATACTATACCATACTATACTGTAATGTAATATAATATGACATAATATAATGTGAACATTGGCTGGGTCCTTGTAAATACATCAGAGAACAGGAAAGGATTCTTTCATAACAGATTAATAGAGTTTCAGTTGTATCAGGAAATGAAAAGAAGAGAACAAGTCCTTTACTTGTATGTTTAGAATGTTGTAGTTGTAGGTATTTTGTGTCCTAAAAAAGTGTATATGGATTGTGTGGGCATGTATAACAGCAAAACAGGGTTAATCACTCAATTTGACCCTGACTCTACTACTTAGCCTCACTCTCTAGAGGCTCAGCCCCAGGCTTGTTTTTTGTACCAAACTTCATTCTGTTCACACTCCAAATAGAGTACACTTTGTTCTTGTTCTCTTGACCAAACAAGTCCTTTTTAAACAGGCAAAAGTGCTCCTGGAAGTCAGTCTTCTCGTTGTCTAAAATATGAATATTAAAGCTTTCTAACAATAATTATGTCAGAATAAATACATTACATTACATTACATTACATTGCATTTAGCGGACGCTTTTATCCAAAGCGACTTACAATAGTGGGAAAGTACAAATAGGAAAAATACTAGAGTTGTACTAGTATTTACTAGTACTAGTATACTAGAATTAACATTTAGAACAAATATGATTTGTTTTATTATAACTATTAAAAACACGGTAACGTCTGTCTGACCCAACTTATAGCTCAGTTCATAAATGAAAAAATGTCTTCTTTCTGCAGGAAAAGCCACTCACAAAATCTTTACAGAGGGGAGAAGATCATCAGTTTGACCAGGTATGTCTCAGTTTACAGAAATATAGCCTCTAAATGGCTTAAATATGTTTTTTCTTATATTTTGTCTTCTAATTTAATGTTATATGACGTACCAGAAGTAACTGTTATTGTGACAAGCTAACTGTTCACAGATATGTGAATGTGTAATATATTATAACACTGAAAGGTGACTTTACATTGTATTTCTGTTATATTATTATAGATTATCATTGGCATGTATGGCAGATATGATAGAAAACGAATATGGCATGACAAGCTAATGTAGACATTATAACACAGTAGTAGTTCCCAGCCCTGGTCCTTGAGTATCTCCTACCCCATACATTTTAGTCTTCTCTGTGTTCACCTGATCCAACTAAACAGCCAGTTAACAAGCCCTTCTAGAGTAGGGGTGTGTTAAAGCAATAAATAAATAAATAAATATTTAGGGGGTACTCCCGGATCAGGGTTGAAAACTTATGTAAAAGGGAACAGCCCTCTGATGAACTGCTACCTAAAGGACTGAAGCAAAGCTTTAAATCTAGCATGTAAGAAGTCATATGATTACTGTCACCTCCAATATCTACATCCTTTTTATCTTAAAGAACTCATATAATTTTGATGGAAGGGAATGTGAGAATCAATAAATGATTTAAGCTGCACGGTCAGAATCTATGATTTTTCCCTTCAGACTGCCAGATCCTAAAATAGCTCTGTTTTAAATCTGGTGAGGTGTGTTTGCTTGGCATTTGAATTCTAGAATGTCCCTATCTCACCCCTGAAAAAAGGTCCCTATTGCAGATGTGTACGGTATGTGTGTAGTGGGACAGTGCTTTCCCTGTTCATAGGCATGAGGGTGAATACCAAGCTGTCTGCGTACAGACACCCCTCCCTTCCTGTGTTTGGTTTAGCCCTTCCACACCCCTCCTTCTGGAACTGCACTTCACAATTTTGGCCCAAATTCCAGACCAAAATCCCCATCCTCCTTAGAGTTACATCAATCACAGGGTACTGGAAAGGGCCTACTCCTTTCCCACTCTTTATGACAATGTCTTTGAGTCAGTGCATGTTTACCAATGTGGATGAATATTAATGATGCTCTCACATCAGTCTCTGGGCAAAGATAGCATGTGTTGAATTTGTTTGTAACAGTGACTTACAAGCATAGTCTCTGTCTTTTTGACTTTCAGCTGATCAGCACTATGAGTTCCTTGGCTGAGTACTGCCTGCCCTCCATCCTGCGAACACTTTTTGACTGGTACAAGCGGCAGAATGGCCTGGAGGACGAGTCTCACGAATACCGGCCACGAGCCAACACCAAGTCTAAAAAGTGAGCTGTTATTTGATGTGAACTGTTATGGTGGCTATTAGCCACTGACAACACTACTAAACAGCTCAGTTATGTTGATTGATTTGTTTGGTTTATATTCCTTAACAAAAATTATATCATCATTGATTACCACTTTCATAAACTATGTTAGTTCAAAGGAATTGCTCTGGTTACAGTGCATGGCTTTCATGTTGTTTTTGGTGGGCACATGGTGTGTGTGTGTGTGTGTGTGTGTGTGTGTGTGTGTGTGTGTGTGTGTGTGTGTGGGTGTGTGTGGGTGTGTGTGTGTGTGTGTGTGTAATTGAGTTTTGTGTGAAAATCTAGAAGGATGCACACAACTGACATTAAATGAACATAACTTAATAGAGCTCTGAAAAATTGAGCCCACAGCAAATGATCTATTTTTATAGTTGTGCTATTTATAGGTATGTGTTGACAAAAATGAACGTGATTGTTTCATTCTATATGCTACTGACAGCTTTTATACAAATTTCAAATACAAAAATATTTGAGAGTTTATTTAAAGAAAATGTTTTAACTTGTGAAGAGTTCAGAAATCAGTATTTGCTGGAATAAGCTTAATTTGTTCATGCTCTCCACCAGTCTTTCACGTTACTGTTTGGAATTCATGCCATTCCTGGTGCAGAAATGAACGATCTTGGCTTTGTTTGGTGGTTTCTGACTTCTCAGACTTCTTCTTTCTCTTGATGTCATTCCAGAGGTTTTCAATTGGCTGCAGGTCTGGAGATTGGGTTGGCCATTTAGAGTGATCGCTTAATTTATTCCAGAGCTGTATTAGAATGTTATAGAAATAAAGACTTTAGACAGTTGCAGAAATAATGAAATGTACAATTGATTGGATTTATACAACATGTGGCCCACATTTCTACTAATTAAATAGTGATGCAGAAAGGACATTGGGCCACACCCTAAAAATGTGGCTTTTTTATGGTGTTTGTGTCAGATATGTGCACAGTCCATTCCAATAACTGGAAAAATAAATAATCAGTTAGGGTAACCCCAAATGTGCATAATTGATGGCTCTGCTGAAATCATCTTAAGGTTCATCAGCCGTGAGCAGAGTATATACATATTTGCAATACAGTACATGCATACACACACATACGCTGATACATACTGTGCATACACCCTTGTACAGACATTCTTACACATACATACATACATGCACACACATACATGCACATACATACACCTTACAGCCATCATACAAGTACATGTGCCGAGAAATATTTTGGTTACAGGCATCCCTGTGTTTTTTCTGTTCTGACAATGGTTGATATATGTGCTTATTTTAAAGTTTTTATCCATAATGATGAATACTGACACTTCATTATAACTGAATGCTGTCGTTTATTGTAAGAGAAAGCATTGTTAATGCCTTAATGATAGTGATATATAATAGAATCATGCAATAACCTTATTATGTTCAACTGGGCCTGTTTTAAATTCAGTGTAGTACATAATTCACAGTTCTATTAATGTAACAGTGATTTCAGTGGTGATAGTATAGGTAGGAACATATGCAATAATTGAAACATTTATTGACTCTCAGTAATATGTAATAATATACACTGAATGTCTGTCTGTTTCTCTCATAGTGATGAACAACAGAAGGATTATTTAATGGAAAGGAGGGATTTTGCCATAGACTTCATATTTTCTCTGGTACTCATTGAAGTTTTAAAACAGGTATGTTTCAGATCTTTTAATTTCAATTAAAACTAAAACCTTTATGCTGCTTAAAGTAATTGTTTCCACAAAAATCATAAGTACACATTTTCCACTTATCCACGATATACCAAGAACTGTTTGGAGTCCACATTTTGTGTCTTTATTTTACAACTGGAGAGGCTAATGTTTTAACAAACACCTGTGACAGTTCGCAACAATCACTTACGACAGCCTGTTGTTTACGCAGGGTTTACAAAAGTATCATACACAAACAAATCACCAAAAAAAGGTCTCACAGAGTAGTTGATGTGTTTTAGAACACAATTTACTGTGAGTATAAAAACGGCTAAAACAGCCATTTCAAACAGCAGCAGGGTTGGTCACAGGACTGGAACGGATTCTTCCATGTTCATGATGTTTACTATCACTAAAACTGATTGTAGGTCAGGATCTTTCTTCTCCTGAGTCAGTTATTTAAGCTTGTGCAACCTCATTTAAAATGTAGATGCAGTTGGAGCAGGTTGAGAAAACTATTTTGATGGAATGGACTGGGTTATTTAGATGACGATAGAGTTGTAGTGTTTGTTTTCTGTGTTAGCCTTGCAACTCTAATTCTAAAGTAAAGCAAAAATTTGGACATCAATCATGTTTTTGCTGATCAAATACATCTTGGCTAAGTGGACATCTTGCCTATTGTGTGATATGGGGATGAACCATTCCTAAAAATCAAAAGCCTGCCTGCTGTATCAATATACATATATACCTGTCAGTTCACCATACAGTAACATTTCAAAAGATGTTGTTTGATTGTTTGTCATTCTGTTGACAGATCCCTCTCCACCCTCTTCTGGATGGCCTCATTCAGGAAGTCATTAACCTAGCTTTTAAGCACTTCAAATACAAAGAAGGGTAAAGATCAAGTTCACTGTGTAGTGGAATCTTTTTGTATATTCATTTCAAAGTGTAATGTATTGCTTGTTAAATGTGAATGATCACATGTTTAACAAGAATGGTACTTAAGTCGATTTGGTCATACAGATTTTCTTTTGCACCTTTTTCATTACATTTTTATGTATATCTTTATAAATTCCAAAAGATAGAGTCAATCACTTGTATTTTATAGAAGAGCCATTTTGTTGACCATTACTGATTTTATGTCCTATAGTTACCTGGGCCCCAACACAGCCAACATGCACATTGTAGCAGATCTTTATGCTGAGGTGGTTGGAGTCGTGGCTCAGTCCAGGTAAACTTTTTTTTCTGCATTAAAGCAGAAACACTGGAAGTATAAGATGCAGTTTTGCCCAGTGTCATTGTGGACAGGGGCGTGGGGCTGGGGGTTTGGGTTGCTGGGTGGCAATGGGTGGTATCACAATGCTGACTCAACATTGTGGGGTTTTACCAATCCTAATACCTGTTACCTGTCAAGGTGACTTATGTTGAAATCAGCATTCTTCTAACCATGTTTCACATAAATGTAAAGGACATTGTGATTTTTGATACATCATGCTGTTTGGTACATTTTACTCTCATGAAATCTTTGCCGTTTTTCACTGACTACTGTTTATTATTATGACTCTCCTTTATCAAACTTTCATCCTGACCTGGTTTTGAGCTGATACTAATGGGAGTAGTTTTTCCTCTATCTGAGTGAATGTGTGATGTGAAATGGAGCTTTAATGGAGTCCATTACCTTGATGGAGGATGTGCCCACTTGTATGCAGAGGATGTTCCATCAGTGCCACACTCAGTTGGAATCTGATCCAGTTTTGTCAGAGACACAGCTCTAATGTTAATGACACTTCTTCATATATAATTATATTATATAATTGTTTTGAGGATTTTTCTAATGAAAAGATGTGTATTAATCATTAAAAACAAATATCAGCAAATAGAAATAGCCTTCTATATTCATGCTGTCTTTAAACTAGTTTAATAGTCCATCTCCAAATAAAATTAGAATATTGTGAAAAAGTTTTTTTAATTTAATTCAAAAAGATAAACTGCTATGTATTTTATATTCATTACAAGTAAAGTGAAACATTAATGTTTTTATTTTAATCTTGAAACTCACTATTAAATTTTTGAATCATTTTGAGATCCTACATTTCTGATTTTATGTCATACTGATCAAAAGTGAAACAAGAAAAGGCTTGAAGTGTTACTTTACATGTAATGAATATAAAATATGACAGTTTATCTTTTTAAATTAAATTATGAACAACAATGGACTTTTTCCACAATATTCAATTTTTTGTAGAACTGTAAAAACAGCTTTGTAACATTAGGCAAACAGATTCAAGAGAGATTCGAGTTGGAGTTAGAAAGCGAGAGAGAGAGAGAGAGAGAGACTCAAAGAGAGTTACTCTCTCCCCACTTTCTCCCATTCCAGATGCCATTCTAAAAATAGAGCTAAAGAGCTCTCCCTGTCTCAAACCAATCAGAGGTTACACACACATGCTCAGACAAACATAAAATACCTACTAACAGTCATTTTACAGTTGCTTAGCTACTAAGTAGATCTTCTGAAGCTGGTTTTCAGGAACTGATCTCATGTGCTTCAGTCTATGTAGGACGCATATCCCAAGTGGTTACCCTGGTGTCTCTGGGATTCAACTTCATTTGGGAGAGTGTTTTAATAATCCCACCTCCCACTGCCAGATGGGCAAACACACACACACAAATCACACTCAGATTATCTCACTAACTGCTTCCTGAGGCGGGTACTTTAAAAGGGTTTAGAGCTTAAGCATAGACAAATAAACAGAAGAAAATAGCAGCAGCTTACTTTAGTCACAGAGAGCATTCTCAAATGAAAGCTGCCATTAAGCTGAAAGAGTGTTAATGTGAATGTTAAGAATCTGGACTGGTAAATATATAACAATGTTATATTTTAGCAATGCATGATATGTATCATTTAATTCCTCATGACAAAATCAATGTACTGACAGAACAGCAGTACCACACTGAAAATCTCGTCTATGAGAACAATGATTTTTTCAATATTTTTGGGCACATACCTACAAAAAACATTAACACACTCTTGAAGTCCATAGATCATTGATATTCAAATGTACCATCCTCTGAAAATACAGCAAATCTTTAGACAGCTATAACTCTTGAAGATTTGTTTTTACTCAAACCTGCAGTTGGTCGGCTACTCGGAAAAGCACACATCATCACATTATTCATCATGATAATGAAATAATATCCACTTTTAGTGAACTGTAATGCTCACTTTGTCTTCTTTTGTCTTTTTTTTTATTAATAACATTTTCTCAGGTTTCCAGCAGTAAGGAAGAAGTTCATTTCAGAGCTAAAGGAGCTCAGGCAGAAGGAGCAGAGCCCTTATGTGGTTCAGAGCACTATAAGTCTCATTATGGGGGTGAAGTTCTTCCGCATTAAGATGTACCCTGTAGAAGACTTTGAAGCCTCATTCCAGTTCATGCAGGTACAATGATCATGGTCTATTTAAAATTATCATCACTATATTATAAACAAATATTTTTTTTTCTGTTGGTCAGCATGTAGTAATGAGATAAATGGTTAACTTATGGTTAAATCACAAATTTTAGACTAAAGCACAGTATAATCATTTCCCTTTCTGCTTTTTTGGTGTGACGTCTTATTAATTGCCTGTATGTTCTCCCTTTTAAAGGAATGTGCACACTACTTCTTAGAGGTGAAGGATAAAGACATTAAGCACTCTCTGGCCGGGCTCTTTGTGGAGATATTAGTCCCGGTGGCAGCTGTGAGTCCTTTCACTTGGGATTTGCTGGGACCTATTCATTTTTTCAGATTCAAATTATTATTCAGAATCTTCATACTGAATAGCAATAATGTAATTATGAGCATGTAAACTGAGAATACCTTTATTGTGTGTCTTCCAGTCTGTGAAGAATGAAGTTAACGTACCATGTCTGAGGAACTTTGTGGACAGTCTATATGAATCCACCTTGGACCTTTCTACAAGAAAGAAACATTCTCTGGTGAGTGATTCACATGCTGTTCTCTTCAACCATGATTAGGTCAGAGATGCACAGGGCTTGTTAGCATTGTAACTGGCCTTGTAGTTTACATACTTGCAGGTTTCAGCTTGTCCTGCATGTTCCAGTGCAGGCAAAGTCCATTCACTTGGTGGCCATGTTTGCAACATTACACTCCTTTTGAATTGGGGAAACATATATACATTAGACTAAAAGCCACAGAAACTAGCTAGTACTAATTATAAATAGCTTGTAAGGTCAGATGAGTAATAACACATAATGTGCAAGAGAATGCTGGGAATTCAAAACAGCAGGAATCTGCTTAGCTGATTTGTTTGTCCTAAATGTTTAGCCTCTTTTACTCTAGCTTTTCCCCCTACCTGTAAATCTTTAACTATCACACAAAGAGATGACAGCACAGACATGGTTGTGACAGTTGAATAGCTCAGGCAATATAGTTACTGCTCTTAAGCCTTCATTAATGGATTCTTCTAAAGCATTACCTGCAAAAAAGAACAACCTGTTGTGGTCTTTTCATTCTACTGTTTCATTGTTTTTATCAACTCTGTGTCCATATTAATGAAATTAATATATTAACATTTAGTATGAACATTTTTAATAATCTCTAAGCCTTCCCATCAACTAAAGTATGGAATTTCACATGCTATTAGTGTTTCATTTATCTCTTTATTGCCTATTAATTGCTAGTTTTCTTTCAAGAACCTTCAATCTCAGGTGTATACTGGCTATGCAGATATTTCAGATATTTGCTGTCACTAGCTTCTCTTTCCCTCTACAAATTATATGCTGAAGTATGTGAAATGTTTGAAAGAGCTTAAATGACTACATGGATTTCATTCTTTCACATTTTACATGTGTGGGTATGTGTTTGCAGGCTTTGTATCCATTGGTCACTTGTCTGCTGTGTGTCAGTCAGAAACAGTTCTTCCTCAACAGATGGCATGTCTTCCTAAACTACTGCCTGTCAAATCTCAAGGTGAGGCATGTTACATATTGTATAACACAAGTATGCTCAAGAGACACTTTCTGAAATCTCTCAGAATTAAGAACATTTGACTCATTACATATTTATTTATTTATTCTTTATCAATATGAACCAGTTTTGTCTTTAATACAATAGGTGTTTTCTCTAGTGTCACACATCTTATTTATTTATTGAGTCTACCAGTTTAAAGTCGGTGGACTATATTAAATATCAGAAATTGGAAGCTTATTGCTTATTTTTTATTATGTTACACAAATGAGAAATTTGTCCTGGTGTGTGCACACTTCTATAACATGTTACACTAAACAGACAACACAACTAAACGACTGTAATTATTATTAAGATTGACCAATTTAGCCAATGTGATTTTTCACACAACAGAATTTGACCTCCACATTTAACCCATTCGTGCAGTGAAACACACACACACACACACTAGTGAACACACTAGGCTGTGAGAATTTGTGCCCGAAGCGGTGGGCAGCCCTTATCCACCGCCGCCCGGGGAGCAGTTAGGGGGTTAGGTGCCTTGCTCAAGGGCACTTCAGTCATGTCCTGTCTGGGGATCGAACCAGCGACCTTCTGGTCACAAGACCAGATCCTTACCACTAGGCCATGGCTGCATTGTATTATCAAATACAATGAACATTTATCTAAAGGAGACGTAAAAATAAAATAATAGATATAAAAATGTGCAGTGTTAATGATGACAGAGGTATGTACTTATCTGCAAAGTGCAAGTAAACATAAAATTATCAGTTATTTACAGTATATTACAGTTATGTTACAGGTTTGTAAAGTGCAAGGTGTCCACTGTGGTTGATGCATGTCATAACTCAAAATGAGTGATATGTCTCACTGTACTAGTTTGGCTTGAGAGTAGTTAGTTTAATCTTGTCAGTGTTCTTAGTAACCCTGCAGTTGTAGTTGTCATGAAGCATTTACAGATTACATTCCATTGCTACACTAAGGAAGCCCTGTTCCAGTGCAGTACTAATGAAGCAAACTTTAAAAATCCAACACCATTTCTTGGCTGATCACGTTTCGAGCTACAATGTAAATTGCCCTTGTGGACATACATTAGTTGAATCAGGTCTGTTTGAGCAGGTCTAAGAAAGAGGAGATTCTAAAGAGCAGGCTAACACGTGACATTCATCATTCACTGAGTGACAGTCAGCTAACTCGGATGATTTAAGTCATCTCTCTTTTTTTCCGTCTTTCTGGTTTTCCTTCCTTGCAACAAAGGAGAGACAGAAGCAGTAGGATGCAAGTGCAAAACCAACTTTTTGGATATTTCTTTAAGACATTATCTTTATATGCGGAATCATAAAGTGGTGAATAGGACTATAAGTGTAACTATTATCAAAACCAAGGAAATAAGTAAACCAAACATCAAACATTGAAAACAACAGATTAGAAAACTGAAATGTACACTTTAAGCACATTAAACATCAGATGCCACAAGAGTACATAGCTATCTTAAACAATTCCTGTGATCATTAACAGGATGTGGTGTTGGTGGTGACAAGCCAGAAGCCAGAACCAGAGTGAATTAAGATATAATCATAAAACACAACCTTACAAAGTGAAAAAATATGTCTTGCTTGTGTTAAAGCAATGACTTCATTTTTGACAATTTGACACTTTTGACCACTGATTCTGGTCAAACTGGTTTCCTTTGCCCAATGACGTTATCCCCTTAATGGGTGATTTGTGTAGTACTGTTGCGGGAAGTCTGTGGAAATTGTTCATGAAACAAAACAATGATTTGATTTTCTTACTTCAGATTTACTATATAATTTGCATTCCTGGTATCTTTCTAAACTGCAGTAGTTAGTAGTTGTTAGTAAACTGAATAAAGTATAATTCAATTATCATCCCATTGATTTGTGTGGTTTTGGAGTATCACTCTCTTTTGGTGTTTTCCTTGCCAAAAGTGATTCAACTAATTCAGTTAACAAGCAAAATGTAGAGCTCAGCAGTACTACTATGTTTATGAATGGAGTAATACATTTTAAAATAGTAAAAAATTAAATTATACAAAAACGTAAATCAGTGTTTTAATGTGAATGTAGCCCATTGATTCAAGATCTCTCACTTCAGAACAAGGACCATAAAATGGCCCGGGTGGCACTGGAGTCATTGTATCGACTGCTGTGGGTCTACATGATCCGGATCAAGTGCGAGAGCAACACTGCAACACAAAGGTAATGAGCATCTGGCCATTTACCTGGGAACAATTTTGTAATAATCATAATGCAACTTCACATACCAATGAAGACAGAGAAGACTAAAACATAGATGATAGTGGTCTTAATGATGATGAAGATTTTGGTCATGATGATGCCAATAACAGTATGTTTACTAAAGGTGACTCTCTTCCTGTTTCCCTCTTATTCTTTAGCCGTTTGACCTCCATCATTTCCACCCTCTTCCCTAAAGGATCCAGAAGTGTTGTTCCTCGAGACATGCCGCTGAACATCTTTGTCAAGATAATCCAGTTTATAGCACAGGTTTGTCTCAACCTTTGTACATGCAGACCTACAGCCATCCCCATATACACTCTAATGGCGTGATCTCATATCATGTTGGAACACTAGAAAAATGTATTGGTTTCTGAATTGAGTTCTACATTTTACTGTGTACCATGTTCTTGATTTTCTTAGAAAAGTACAGACATCTGATTGTCCTGTTCATTTACCCTCATGCATTCACACATAATATCTGTCCCCTTCATCTCTCCTGGCTACAGGAAAGACTGGATTTTGCTATGAAGGAAATCATCTGTGACCTCCTCAGTGTTGGCAAATCACCTAAAGCTTTTAGCCTTAATCCAGAGGTAAAGCTTGTTTGATCTCTGATCAGATCAATACAAAACTTTTGACTAGTTTGTATCCTAAAGTTGATGTTTGTGTTTTATCAAATAACAGAATCCTAGCACTGTTGTATAGTTATGTGTGCCCAACTATAAACAAAATACAAATTTGACTTGATAATGGAAAAGTTTCAGGGAAGTTGGTTCTGAATGTCAGATTTTCTTAAGAGAAGCACTACTGTGATCAAAATTTCAAGTTTTATTTTGTTGAAGTGTGTGTATTTGAATGAAATGTTAAAAGATGAGGCTAACTGAGAAAAGGCTAACTCAGTGTGTGTTTACAATGCAGAGAATGAACATTGCGCTTAGAGCATTCTTGGTCATAGCGGATAATCTGCAACAGAAGGACGGAGAGCCACCCATGCCCAACACAGGGGCCACTCTTCCCTCTGGAAGTACTCTGAAGAAGAAGAAGACCTACTTGAGCAAGACTCTGACGGAAGAGGAGGCCAAGCTCATTGGTGAGCATGCAAATGAGATACCAGTGTGTGCTGGTTTATTTATTTATTTATTTATTTATTTATTTTTTGAAAAAAAATGAAAATGTCTATATGTGAATATGTTGAATGTGTCCCTAGTGTAAATAAAATCTGTTTCTTTATGATTGACAGATATAGATATAATACCCTGTCTGTTATTTTGTCTCAGGTATGGCACTGTACTACTCCCAGGTGAGGAAGGCTATTGATAATATTTTGAGGCACCTGGATAAGGAAGTGGGCCGCTGCATGATGCTCACCAATGTACAGATGCTCAATAAAGAACCAGAAGACATGATCACGTACGTTATCCACTGCACCTGCATGACTCAGGTATCAGATCTGGTCACAATTGAAGAAATTGTACTAGATGATTTAGTATCAAAGAAACAAAATCTGCACATAATTCTTTGTATTATTCTACACAAAATCTACCTTAAGCTTAATCAGCCTTTCCATGAATGGCTTACACTGTTCACACTGTCCTTTGTAATAAGGTGGTTTTTCAGTACAGCTGCCAGTTGTGTCCATGCTTGGGTGTACTGAGTAATGTACTTTTCCAGTGCTCGTTTCAGTCTAAAAAATACTGGTTTGAGCTCCAGTTGGATGACTTTTAAAAGTCAGAGGATCACCTTTCACTGCTTGGTATTTAGTTTTGTCTACCTGATTGTGTGCAAGAGAAGGAAACTTACTACAAGACGTCATGTGTCAACCTCAGCCCACACAGACTCTCACTCTCTCACTATCTCTCACACTCTCTCCATCTCTGTCTGTCTCAGTGGTGAAAGGAAACCGAAGATTGACCTTTTCAGGACGTGTGTGGCGGCCATTCCCCGCATCCTTCCAGATGGCATGTCCAAACCTGAACTCATTGACTTGTTAGCCAGGTGAGAGGCCAACCAGTGACCAGCCAATAGCATCTGACTCACAGACACAAAAAAAACGAGACCCAGACATTAGACACTCAAGCTAAAATATTACACACATGAGAAAGAATATCATACATATAGATTTTAGAAACTGAAGGCCCACTTACTTTATAGACACAAAGCATTTGTGTAGATTGTGTTATCTGAGCTAAAGAGAGAGGGCAGAAATAAGAGAAATTGGTGAACAGAAGTCCATCTAGAGCAGCAATGAATTGATAGTGAAATAGTTCAGTAGTAACTAACCGTGTAGTCAGACTTGTTTTAATTGTTTTTCTTTTCAGAAGGTATTTTTAACATTAGCATTTACTGTTTTACTTTATTCTTCATCATAATTCTGAGTGTGCTCTGTAAGTTGGTCAAAGAAAGTCATTTGATATGTGTTGCGATGTGCTGAAGGTTTATTTTTTTTAATGTTTATCCTACTTTATGACTCTTTAGGCTGACAGTCCACATGGACATTGAGCTCCGGCTAATTGCCCAGAATTCCCTGCAGAGTCTGTTACTGGACTTCTCAGATTGGCGAGAGGATGTTTTGTTTGGATACACAAACTTCCTGTTGCGGGAAGTGCAGGACACACAGCAAGGACTGCAAGACACATCGATCAAACTGCTTCTGCAGCTGCTCACACAGTGGAGGCTAGCCCTGCAGACACCAGGCAAACGTTCAGCAGAGGTAGTGCTGCACTTATCACTGTCAACATTTCAGAGCAATCCATTTTTCCTAACATGCTGTGATACAGCAAACAGTTCTCACTGCAAACATGTTACAGTCTACATTTCTTACCACTATAAACATGATACATTACATTACAATGGATTTTAGCGGACGCTTTATCATGTTACATGATAAAGTAACATGATATAAACATGATACTGCTCACACATTCCAGCCTGCTGTTTTGAATTAGTACAATAAAAACTCTAATCTAGCATACAAATATGAAATCTTTTGACGCTTCTCTGTAACATTGATGGAATGTAAAAGTGGTTCTTGATTATGTTTTTTTGCTGTTTGTTTAATTTTTGGCTCTGAAGATGATTTGTGTTGTGTGAGTATATGTGTGTGTTTGAAGTAAAAAAAAAATAGAACAATTAAATAAATTTGCATGTATGTGTGTGCAGTGATTACTAAATGTTGGTTTGTATCACTTGCTGTGTATAGGCATGCACATACAGTACATGTTTAAAATGGCGTAAGTTAAATTGTTAGAATAAATGTGAATAAATAAGGATTGCAAAAAGTAACACTCATTTTGGGTTTGGACAAAAGTAATTGACGTGTTTTGAGCTCAGTTGTGAAGAGAACAGTTTGAAGAACAGTTTCCAGATGATACTCCCAGTCATCATACTCATCAGCAGCACACTTGATTTAACATAATGAAGTATTGCTTAATTAAACAAAGTGCTGAACTACAATGCTATTTGTATTTATGGAAATATTAGTATATTACTATATTACAATAATAATACAAATTAGTATGATAACACACACATATTGTATGACATTGTATGATAACATGCACTGAATCTTGTGTCTGTTTTGCAGCTGGCCCAGGGCTCCAGGCTCCCAGTGGAGCGCAGCCCACACTCGACAGTGCTGCATGCTGTTGAAGGCCTGGCTCTACTGCTACTTTGCTCCTGCCAGACCAGTACACGCAAACTTGCTGTTGCTGTGCTCCGAGAGATCCGCTGTCTCTTCACTGCCATTGGCCAAGCTGATGTAAGACATACCGCAGCTGAACAATAAATAATCTTCAGAAGGGAGCATTCAGTTCACATATAGTCATGTTCATTCTTGAATACAGTAACAAATCCTAATCCACAAATTGCAGTCTTATTATATAACTACTTGCCTTGCATCATATCTCTCTTCCCAGGATGACGATAAGCCCATGATTGAGGTGATGGACCAGCTCAGCCCCATAGTCCTGGATAGCTTTGTTCATGTGGCTGTGTCTGACTCAGTAAGCACTCTCATATGTTTTTACTAATGTTGAAAAATGTATGGATTTTATTTGCATTTTATGGATTTTTGTCTGCATTTATGGATGTTTGTTTACAACTTTGAGATCTATTTATTATATAATCAAGCTTGTTACATATCGCTGATATTCATGTCTTTGCGTTTGCCTGTAGGCCACTCTGCCTCTGAGCCATCATGTAGACCTGCAGTGGTTGGTAGAGTGGAATGCGCGTCTGGTCAACAGCCACTATGATGTTAAGAGTCCCTCCCATGTGTGGATCTTTGCCCAATCAGTGAAGGATCCCTGGGTGTTGTGCCTCTATAGCTTCCTCCGACAGGAGCACCTCCCTAAACACTGCCCCATGGCTCTAAGCTACGCCTGGCCTTACGCATTCACGCGTCTGCAGCTACTTATGCCTCTAATTGACCCAAAGTGAGTTTTAAAAAATCAAATGACTAATGTCAGCTGGTGCCTTTTTTCTTTGTAACAAAATAGTTTCATTTTAATTGAACTGAACTGAATTATTTTTTTTATCATACTTGGTTTTGTGAAAGGCATTATATAAATTGAATATTGTTTTATGAAGTTTGTTTGTTGTCGGGGAAAACCCCAAATACTTTTTCACGTATGTTATTTGATGAAGCAGAAACACTGAAATTGTAGTACTGCCAACTCTACTACAAGATTAAAATTCCATGTGTAACTTACTATGTAATAAACCATAATTAACTGTAAAATAGCCTTTAAATGCTAAAGAAAAATGTCAGTAGTAACTCTGTAAAGATGAAAGATGTCAGTACAGTTAACTACAGCTCCCTGTTGTGTTGTTACTATACTACAGCAGTCCAGTGTATGCCAAAAAGACTAGCACTGCAGGGCCAGCTGATGGCTATGTGACCCTGTGGAGAAACTACCTGATTCTTTGTCTGGGTGTTGCCAAGCCAAGCATCATGAGCCCAGGCCACCTTAGGGCCTCCACCCCAGAGATCATGGCTACCACACCCGATGGCAGTGTCACCTATGACAATAAGGTATGCTCCACAGATAGTATAGGCATGTTGCAATATCTTATTATTAATCTCAGTCTTTTAGTGTACAACATCTGTATTGATGAGGCCAAACTAAGGCTTGCCCCTAAATAAGGATAAGCTAAGTCTGGCCTACCTGGTTAATAAAGCTGATTGTGTTTCTGAGAACATTGTGGAAATGTTTGTGTGTAAGCAGGTGATTGGAACCCCCTCAGTCGCCTGGCTCTTGAAGCAGCTGGTTCCTCTGATGCGACTTGAGAGTATTGAGATCACTGAATCTCTGGTGCTGGGCTTTGGTCGGACCAACTCTCTTGTCTTCAGGTGATACATTAATCAGTTTCCTCTCTCTTCCTGACTGTAAGAAGACATTTTTCAAAGCTAGACATTCTCCATTTTGCTTCTTTTATTTGTGTGTAAGTAAAATTAATCATAAGTTATCCAGTTGTCAATTTTATTTTTCAGTTTCAAGTTTGAGCATTAAGTATTATATTAGTTCTTGTAGCAAAGTCTGCCTCATCATTACTCCTAAAATTTGGATTTAGCGGCAGTGTGCTATGGACAGCCATGAAGGAATTGTCAGAAGCTGCTGAAAGGGTTAGTCAGATGTTGTGAATAAGAAATGTGCAGGTTTGTTGGTAAATGTGACTTGGAATACCTTCCAAATTTAGCTGGTTTGTATAAAAATCACTTTCTTCACAGCCAAGTGGATTTGTGAGAGATCATTATGGCTAAAACGAGGTTTACTCCTTTTAAGTCTACATTAGACACTATAATTGTTCAAGGAGCCTCAGAGCTTTGAGTTTGAATTAGCCATTATTGCTCAACTGCATAAGGAAAACGTGCTCTGGAAATGTGGCATGAAGGAACTGCTTGTGCAGCATGTTTTCAGACATGATGTTTCTGATCTGTTGTACTTGCAGCACGAATAGCTGTCATGCCACTGTCATAATGCTGACTTGGGTCAGTTCTTTGATGTAAATGTAATTAACCATAACACTGAAAACATTTTTACTAGCACAAACTATTCCATCAATGTAAAGCGTTTTAATTAGGAGAGTACGTGAAGTTGTCTTGTATGTTATTACATATCAGAACAAGTTAATATACACTTGTTTTCTGCCATTACTATACTGCTATTCTTTTGTCAGTTCGGAATTGAAGACACAAATATCACTTGAAAGATCATCCCATGTAACACCGAACGTTAAACTAACGTTCCGATATCGTTCTTGCATGGTTCTGTTAAATGACAACGTTCCTGGAATGTTCTTTGAAGGTTTTGTATAAAGTTTGAACAAACCTAGATGTAACGTTAGCCTAACAATGAACGAATGTTCCCTGTTTGCTACCTGACCGGGTGTATTATAATAATAATAACATTAAGAGACCGGAGAGTGTGCCCCAATTACAGGGGAATCACACTTCTCAGCCTTCCTGGTAAGGTCTACTCTAGGGTACTGGAAAGGAGAATTCAGCCA
>BRDA01014382.1:27727-45505 GCA_036984385.1 Crenuchus spilurus | reverse complement strand
TATTCCATCAATGTAAAGCGTTTTAATTAGGAGAGTACGTGAAGTTGTCTTGTATGTTATTACATATCAGAACAAGTTAATATACACTTGTTTTCTGCCATTACTATACTGCTATTCTTTTGTCAGTTCGGAATTGAAGACACAAATATCACTTGAAAGATCATCCCATGTAACACCGAACGTTAAACTAACGTTCCGATATCGTTCTTGCATGGTTCTGTTAAATGACAACGTTCCTGGAATGTTCTTTGAAGGTTTTGTATAAAGTTTGAACAAACCTAGATGTAACGTTAGCCTAACAATGAACGAATGTTCCCTGTTTGCTACCTGACCGGGTGTATTATAATAATAATAACATTAAGGGAATGTTCAAAGAATGTTCTAGCCTAATGTTCACACCTAACGTTCTGATAACCAAGCAAGAACTCCACACCATATTCTCGCAATGTTCTTGAACGTTCTTTTGTTAGCTGGGATTAGATGGAGTTGTCAAACAAGTCGTATGATGGAAATATTTTGGTTGTGCTTATTTTACTGCATTTTTTGCAATATCTGTACAGAATCTCATTGCTGCCTTTTGTGTTTAGGGAGCTAGTGGAAGAGCTCCATCCACTCATGAAAGAAGCCTTGGAGAGAAGACCAGAGGTGAGTGATTAGGCACATTGCTTCTTTGACATGTTTGCCCGAACTTGGAAGTATTGGAATGTCATGCTTTGGTCCTATTGTGCCTTCCTCTATGTAGAATAAGAAACGTCGTGAGAGGAGAGATCTTCTGAGGCTGCAGCTGCTGCGGATCTTTGAGCTGCTTGCTGACTCAGGGGTCATCAGTGACAGGTGAGATGTCCATGCTAGACTCTTGCAGTTGTCTAACTTAATGAAGTCTGCATTCACACAATTAGAGCATTTCTATATTAAAGTGGTGTTAGAATCCCAGTGTAATATCTGCAACAATGTGCAACCACTGACCGAGTGTATAAGAAGAAAATGCAAGTTATCCAATCTATTTACATCAGTCTTTTAGTCTTTTATTTCTATTTCATCTCTTTTTCACTTTATATACAGCACTAATGGGGCATTAGAGAGAGATTCTTTGGCTTTGGGAGCTCTCTTTCTGGAATATGTGGATTTGACACGTATGCTACTGGAAGCTGAGAATGATAAAGAGCTGGAGATTCTGAAGGACATCCGAGCTCATTTCAGTGGCATGGTGGCCAACCTCATCCAGTGTGTCCCAGGTACCCCGAGTGACCTCTTTTTTCATTTGCTATGCTTTAATACGTTTTCAGGAAACGAAGTAAAGCTCACACCTTTTTTGTTTTACTGTTGATCTGTATAGCTTATAGCTCATGAAATGAAGAATCTCAATTTATTAGAATATTACTTATAGAATGAATATAAAATATATAACAGTTTACCTTCTTGAATTAAATTAAGAAATGACAAATGAATGAATACAATAACAAATGAATACAATGTATGAAATGAAATACAATATTTTTGGAGATGCAATAGTATTTGTCTATTCTTCTCTGTTTAGTGCACCACAGGAGATTTCTCTTCTCTCAGCAGAGTCTCCGCCATCATCTCTTTATTCTGTTCAGCCAGTGGGCTGGTCCTTTCAGTGTCATGTTTACGCCTCTGGACCGCTACAGCGATCGCAACCACCAGATTACACGCTACCAGTACTGTGCTTTAAAGGTACAACAAGCTACTAAATCACATAAAATATTGCACTTTAAAGGTATATAGAGTTATGAGATCACACCTGGGTTTGTGGTACCACAAATTGATGCTAGTTCTGCACTTAAAGGTCTGTCACTACCCTTTAATTGCTTTATTGATGTACAAAGCTTCTTTACAGAGGATGGGGTAAAAACATAGAAAGACTTCTATGACCTGTTTCTCAGGTCTTTTAAGCCACCATAATTAAGGTCTTTGTACATTTTCATGCATTTGTGAATGTTAGAATGGAGGAGTGACTGTCAGGCGCTTTGTCAGAAAGTCATTGAGATTTATGTCAAGATTAAATTTTTTTACACTTAATTGAATAAAGAAAGAAAATGGGATTATTGTGCCCATTGTGCTTTCATAGTTGACTCAAGTTCACAGTACCTAATCATGTGGAAAAATCAGAAATTGGTTCCTTGAGCTGGATGTACCTGTATTTTTGGTTTGCCTAGTAGAGGACTGTATGTTTACAAATTCCCCAAGTTCTTTTCCTTCTTTTCTGTACAGTCATCAAACCCGCTGATGTGAGCTCTTACACAGTCCACCCAGTTTAAACATTGGCCTTAGCAGGACATGGAACATGGCCCTTATGAATTCTCTAGCAAAAATATTCCTTCTTTATTCCTTGTAATAAAATGTGGGTAGGAGCCAGTGCAGGAGAGAAAGTGACTGTTTATTAATGCTCTGTGGTTATGTTTGGCCTCCAGGCTATGTCAGCAGTGTTGTGTTGTGGACCTGTCTTTGATAATGTGGGTCTCTCTTCTGACGGCTATCTCTACAAATGGCTGGACAATATCCTTGGCTGCCATGATTTGCGAGTAAGACATACATCATTGTAGTACATATCACAACATAGTAGACTGCTAGTGTCATTATAGCAGCACTACTTTTTATTATGACTGTCTGATAAGCAGTGCTTATGTTAAGTAGTTTCATGTGATTCTATTCCATGAATTAATAGCTTCAGAGAAATGTAAAAACAACAGAAAACAGAGTAATAACTCTTAGTAATAGTAATAGCCAGTAGTAGTGCCTGTCTAGTATAAATGCAATGCAACAAGAAAAATAAAGAAAAATCCATACAAATGTAGTTAAATAGATTTTTTTTCACTCAGTTATTGACTGTATGATTACTTATGTCATCCTATACTGTGCAGGTACACCGATTAGGCTGTGAAGTGGTCATCCTATTGCTGGAACTGAATCCAGATCAAGTGAATCTGTTCAACTGGGCTGTGGATCGCTGCTTTACCGGCTCCTACCAGCTTGCCTCAGGCTGCTTCAAAGCCATCGCTACAGTGTGTGGGAGCAGGTATGACCACCAAAATACTTAACTGTACCCCTACATTAAGCACACAGATCTATGATAGGTTGCATAACTGCTTATGTGGGCAGGCGAAGATAAATACTCATGTGTCACGTGATTAATATTATACTCAGAATGTGCAATTTATAATAGTTTCAGACATGCATTATGGGTAAAATCACAACTATGTAAAAGCTCATAAAATTCTTTCTTTGGTTTTCTTCAGAAACTATCCATGTGACATTGTAACCCTGCTGAACCTGGTGCTTTTTAAATCCTCTGACACCAACAGAGAAATCTATGAGATCTCCATGCAGCTCATGCAGGTAAGAGACAACCCCAGTTTTATTTAAGAATAGTTTAGCAGTATATACAAGTATTGCATTAGATGTGTACCACACATAATAGATTTTCTGTAAGATTGAATATTCTCAAGTTTCCTTCATGTGACAATTCTCACATTAGTTCCCTTCTTTTTGCTGGATGTTATACAGGTTCTGGAGGCAAAACTGTCAGTGTACTCAAAGAGAATTGTGGGCCAGAAATCAGGCAATATTTTATATGGCACCCATGGTCCTCTGCCTCCCCTCTACAGCGTCTCACTCTCACAACTCTCCAACCAACTTGCCTGCATGTACCCTGAGCTCACCCTGCCCCTCTTCTCAGGTAGGTTTTGTGTGTTTGTATATAAGGTGTGTAAAATCTTCCATGTTTTGTAATAAATGGCTCTTAAGCCATAGTGTTAACAGCAAACCAAAAAGCAAACAAGCAGCTTAGTGTGAAGAAATGAGATTGTACCAGCTGTACTCCTTTTCATTCTACTGTGAGAATTAGCACTCAATTTATTTATCCTAACTTACATTTTTCCACACACAGAGGTCAGCCAGAGGTTTTCCACCACACACCCTAATGGCAGGCAGATCATGCTGACTTATCTGCTCCCATGGCTGAACAACATTGAGTTGGTGGACACAGGGCTGTTACCCCCAGCTTCCAGCCCCTGCACACCTGAAGAAGAGGCTCGAGAGCAGCCAGACAGCATAGGCATCACCCACCGGCTCAAGGGCAATGGCTGGGGCTCCCTTCAGGCCACTTCTCTGGTTCTTAACAACCTGATGTACATGACTGCTAAGGTACAGTTCAGTAAACCCTCTATTCTTCTTCATAACAAGTATGTCTTTTGTTCTGTTGTAACAGAATTGTATTTTTTCAGTCCCTGATAACGCTGTTGTGTAAGAAACTACTGAGAGTAAATATTCCCTGAAAGGCTACTTGAGATTTCACTATTCTCCACCTATGAACTGTCAGTGTACTTTTCTGTAACAACATTAAAAGACTGTAAAGTTTGATTTTGCATTATTTGGTTTTATTTTTATTAATCGGTAATGAGTTTGCACTATTTCTAAGGCTCTGTGTTCTATTTCTTCTCCTTAGTATGGTGATGAGCTTCCAGGCCCAGAGATGGAGAATGCATGGAACGCTCTGGTGACCAATGACAAATGGAGCAACAATCTTAGAATTACACTGCAGTTCCTCATCAGTCTGTGTGGGGTTAGCAGTGATACCACACTGCTGCCATATGTAAGGGGACACACACATGAACACAGCATTACTGTTTAACATGATCATATATTTGGAATTCTTCTTTAGTGAGCATAAAGGCTCTTCATATATATATATATATATATATATATAATGAATATTTTCTCTCCCTCCAGATTAAGAAGGTTGTGATCTACCTGTGTCGGAACAACACCATTCAAACCATGGAGGAGTTGATTTTTGAACTGCAACAGACTGACCCAGTCAATCCTGTAGTGCTGCACTGCGACAACCCACCTTTCTACCGCTTCACTGCCAGCAGCAAGATCTCTGCTGTGGCCTCAGGTGATATATGCAGAAGGAATATTAGAGCACTTCATTTTTCACTTATGACATATATAATTATTATTATTGATTTTTTTTTCATCTGATGCTTATTTTGTTGTTTGTTTTATGAAGGCACAACATCCAGCAGCAACACTGTAGTTGCAGGCCAGGAGAACTTCCAGGAGGCAGATGAGGCAAAGATATCTAGAGAGAACGAGGAGAGGCATGTCTCACTGAAATTAGCAGTTCTGTTCTGTCATACACTACAGTTTTTCAGTTTTTAAAAACTCTGAATTTCACAGACACACACATATATTTTGTTATAGGAATGTTAACATGTATCCATGTATTTCTCTAGGTTAAGTAATGTTGCCCGGGCTCATAACCGTTTAGAGTCACGATACAGCAACAGCTCTGGTGGCTCTTATGATGAGGAGAAAAGTAAGTAAATTATTATCATTGACTTCTAACCTCCTGAGAGGCATTCTGAGAACAGAATGTTGTATAACAGTCAAGTTAACTGCTCCAGGCTGTTGTCTATTGATTGAAATCTTCAAATTACAAGCACACACCAATAAGCACAGAGATTTTACAGTTCTGTGCACGACAGTAATGTTCTGTTATGTAAGCTAGAAAGAGGAATCTTGATGAAAACTTGAGATTTTAGCTATTGTTAAGATATAACTTTGACTCTAAGCATTGTCTTGTCCTTTTGTGCACATCTATGTACTGCTGATAACAGTAAAAACATGTTCCTACATATGTGTGTGTGTGAAGTCTGAGTGTGAGAGTAGTTAGTGTTTGTCCTGCATGCCTGACATGACTGTTCTGAGAGAGTGGCATGGTAAATGGGGCCATGGCATTGTGAAGATAAATGATATGCTGCTGATTGTATGACACATTTGCTTTCGTTATATTGAATGGTCAAGTTAAAATAGATACAAATTTAAATATTTTTTTTCTGTAACTGGTGGATATATAACAGTGCCTTCATGTAAATTTACATGGATATATAACTCAGTACTTTCTATACTGGTCTTGGAGTATTGGACTGTAATACCATTCATACTTTAGCATTGCTTCTGCTCTGACACATGGTTCAGTAAGCTTTTTTAAGCTGGGTGTGTTAGAGCAGGGGAAAGGCTGAACTATGTATTAAACAGCTGAGTAGGACAGTGATACTACTGATTCAGGGTTAGCAATCTCCGATATAAGTAATGAAAGATAAGGAACAATATGAAATAACCCCTTTGTTTTGTATTCGTTGTCAGATGACCCTCTTCCACCATATGCTGGCTGGCTACTCAGTGTGTTAGAAAGTAACCGGCCCCAGCCTCTGCCCATGCCAGTAAATGGAGGTTGCTGGGCTCCACTAGTAGACTACCTACCTGAGACAATTACACCAAGAGGACCACTTCACAGGTGAATACACTTTAGTGAACATTGTTTACTTTGTTTTGCTGTTGGAATGCTCTTGTATATTAATTGATCATCATGTTGCCATGTTTATAAATATTGCTGCTTTGTAAAATTTAGGGTTCCCATTAACATTTCGCATTCACATTCAGCCAAACATTTTGTGAAATAATTTTTGATTTGAGCCTTATAAAACCATGTTATGTCAATAAGCTTAAGGATTGTACTGCACACACAGTTGTCTGTGTACCATTTAGGTGCTGTTGTTTTGTTGCTAAGACAGCAGTGCTTCTTTGCAGTAGCCTCATGACAGTGTTTTTTTTAGAAAAAGAGGGAGGTTCCGTGTTAAAAGCATAAGTTATGTGTGGCACTTAGTCAGGAATCAGGACACAATACCTGAATGTGTTTTATGTTTATGAACTATGTCATGCTAATCAGATCTGGACAGCTTCATGTGGACACCTGTGCGAGGGAAAATGTCACACCCTTTGCCAAGATGCCTTTGTTGTGAATATTCTAGCAGAATGAAATAACACCAAGCATATCTATCATAAATATGCCCCCTGATGCTCTGTATCATTTAGAGTTAAGAAACGTCAGTTAAACCAGTGGCTAGCTAGCTTTGTGCATCTGAGTCCCTGTTCACATTTCCTGTTTACCACTCTCACACACAGGGGAAACAGGTCTCCTTTTGCAACACACAAAAACGTACAAAGCAAACTTATAACCTTTTGAACCTGGCAGTCATCTGTCGTCTAGATCAGAGGATCAAGCCTATATAGGAAAGTGGAAATGAGTAGTTTTAATAACATAAAATGTTAAAGGCATATAATATGTATAGTTCAAATCTTGTCACAATTTCCTCTTTACTAAAATGTATTGCTTATGTATGACCTGCAGGGTATACAGTCAAAAAATCTATAATTATTATTAATCCCCATTTTTTCCATTAACTATTATTTCTATTTTATTTCCATAAAAATGCATCCATAAAAATCACAAAAATGTTCTGTTTTACTCTTGACACTTTTTTTTGTTTTTTTATGTGCCTAGAAGTTTACATATAACTGGTTTTCTTTATTTTTATACAGTATATTTACTGTAGTCATTAACATGTATTTTGGGGCCACTATTAACTCTATGGACTCAGTTGTATATTTCTGCATGTTTGCAGGTGTAACATAGCAGTGATCTTCATGACTGAAATGGTGGTGGACCACAGTGTGCGAGAGGACTGGGCTCTGCACCTGCCCCTTCTTCTACATGCTCTCTTCCTTGGTATTAAAGCATTGTTATTTACTCACTGTTTGTGTGTTTTTACCTTTTTCTTTCTCTTTGGTATTTATCTTATACTGGATAAGCCCAAACTATCTGTAAGTGGTAATGTTTAATACCAATGCACATATTGTGAGTCTTTGTGGTTGTTAGGATTGGCAGAACCCATGTTTTTTTTGTTTTTTTCTAAATAGTATTTTAAACATTTGTTGTGTTTTATAAAGTCATTTTTAAGTAGAATTTAAAAATAAGGCTACTTATATAAAATATATTTTTATATTTTATAAAAATTACAAAATGGTTTATTTAATTATTATTTTTTACTTTTTTATTGTTTTTTTAACATGATATATTTCTAAAACTAATTTAGGTTACCCAGTGACAAATGTATTTGTTAGTAACAGTCATTGTGTCTCAGTGTGTGTATTTGTGTTTGTGTCACTGATTGCATTCTCACGCACTGATGTGAGAAAGGCTTCTCTGGGCCATTTGATCACTAGTGACCAACATTCCCAGCTATAATTGAGGCTTCCAGGCAAGCTGAATAACAAGACCCAACCATTCAAAAAATGTTAAAAATTCTACTGATGAAAAAGGGGGAGAGCAGGGAGGGGAAAGAAATGCCATCCACCCATGGCTTATCTCTCGCAGACTCTTTGTGTCGTCATCACCTGCTGTCCTCGTTCCATTGCCTCTGATGGCTTTGTGTGTGACTTTGATATTTTATCTTCAGCCTAAGCTATTGCACAAATGCTCAGTTACACAAACAAGAGCATAATGTGGTGTTTCAGAGTTTGTGAGCTTTTTTTATTTCTGCAAGAAATTTGACCTAAAACTTAATTGTCCTAAAAGTAGATAAAGAACCAAATCAAACAAATGCGACAAAAGTACTAGACTTGGTCATTTATTTATTAAGGAAAATGATTAAATATTACATGTGTGTGAGTGGGAAACAGATGTGAACCTTTAGGATTAGTAGATAATTTGATGGTGAAATTTGAGTCAGGTGTTGTCAGTTAATGGGATGACAGGGTCAGTCAGACATGAGTGGGTGCCCTGTTTTATTTAAAGAGCAGCAATATAGCAAAGTCTCATCCTCATAACAAATGTTTGTGGAAGTGTATTATCGCATGAACACAAGAGATTTCTGGTGACCACATTAGAAGAGTTGTTGATGGTCATTAGACTGGAAAAGGTTATAAAGACATCTGTAAATAGATTGGAATCCACCAATCCAGTCAGACAGACTGTACAAATGGAGGAAATTCAAGACCATTAGTATGGCAAAGTCAAAGTGCAGGTTTTAATCCAGTAGCAATGTTGTTGAAGGACATGAAGCAAGCAGTTTATGGGAGGAAACCCACCAGCATAACAGAGTTGAAGCTATGTTGTACAGAGGAATGGGCTAAAATTCCTAAAAACTGATGTACATGACTGATTAACAATTGCTGGAATTTTTTGGTTGCAGTTATTCCTGCACAAGGAGGTCACATCAGATACTGAAAGCAAATGTTCACATACTTTTGGATCATTTATATTGGATCATTTTCTTCAGTAAATAAATGACCAAGTCTAAAATGTTGTCTCATTTGTATGATATAGTTCTCATTACCTACTGTAAAAGAAGTAAAAGGTCCAATTTTACAGAAATATAGAAAATTCTGAAGGGTTCACAAAATGTCAAGCACCACTCTATGTGGATCTAGCATCTGCTTTTACAAGCATTGTTAATCTTTTGTAAAAATAAATAAAGCCAAAAATAAAATTATCCATTTAGGTTCAGATTCATTCACTTCAGTTCTGTTCATTTTAGTCAGTTCTGTTAATTTCAGTTCAGACTCGTCCCTGTTTTATGCTGTTTTATTTTCTCTATACTCAGTGTAATTCTTTTTTACTGTATTGTCATGTTCAGGTTTGGACCACTATCGGCCAGAAGTGTTTGAGCACAGCAAGCGGCTACTCCTGCACCTACTTATCGCTCTCTCCTGCAACAACAATTTCCAGGTCATTGCCTCTGTACTGCTACAAACCAGAGAGATCGGTGACAGCAAGACTCTCACCGTCAAATCCAGCTACCAGCCTGAGTACTTAAACACAGGTAGAGAAATTTAATGGACAGAATATCATAATCACTTTAAAAGCCAAAAAGGACATTTTCAATCTCAAAACTTCTATACTAGCATACAGCTTCATACTTCTGCATAATTTAATTTGTGGCCCAGCCTAAACATTTCTGAAACACCCTATTTTCAGTTAGCAACTGTTCATCAGCATTAATCAGTTTTTAAAATATTTAAATATTAACTGTACAGGATGATGTGCATCAAGGAGCTGAGATGTATATGGATGATGCCAATAAACAAAGGCAATGAGCGATACATCATGAGACTTTTATTTAGTGTGAACCCAAGGCATTGCATGTTTTGTCTGTTCATCTTCATTTTATTTGTTAATATACATCCATTCCTGAATTTCCAGAATTCCAAAAAAAGAACAACAAAGTGTGTACCATTTTATAATGTTCCCATTACTTCTCACAACCCTTAACCAAAAGATGTTCTGGCACTAAGGATACCAAGCAGTGTTTAACATGACTAAGTGTTTAATATGTTATTTTGTCCCATTCTTCCTGCTTACGGTTTGCAAAAGTATGGGGATGTTGTTGCAATTTTCCTTTCAAAATTCTCCATACATGGTCTATTTGGGGGTGGATCAGGACTAAAGGATAGGCAGTTCAGTGCCCATACTGGTGCAGGAATGGATGTAAATTAGCAATGAAATGAAGCTGACCAGAAAAAAAACGTGAAAAATCTTTGGTTCATACTGAACTAAAAGTCAAAGTAAATGTTAGAAACACTTTTTGTTCACATGTTTCATACTGTCCAAACTTTTCTGATATGAGGTTGTAGAGTGATTAATCATACTGGCTGGAAAGCCTCTACATTTTCAGTGTAATTTCATCATCTCTGTCCTTTCATTATTAAAATAACTGTACAGGTGTTAGAACATTAAAATTAAAATGAAAGGGCAAGATCTAAAGCATAGTCTCAAACACAGGTCTACAATAAATGTCACATAATTATGGTAAATTGCATTACATTTCAGTATTATTATTCAATGCAAAACAAGGTTTTATACTCATTTATGATCTCTTTTATGTCCAATACTGCACTGTTCTTATGGTTGACCTGTGCTCTTCTCTTCATGTAGGTGGTCTGGACTTCCTGCGAGAGTGGCAAGCATCTCCTGTGGCAGACTCAGGCCTTAGTTCCTCCTCCACCTCATCCAGTGTAAGTCTGGGTGGCAGTGTAGGAAACCTCCCTCAGATTACTGCTGACCTTGAAGACCTGGAGGAGTCTTCAACTGAATGTGAAGAGAAGACCAACAAACTCATAGAGTTCCTCACCACCAGGTATAAGATATGAAAGAGAAACAATTATCTATCCATTCATCATAATTCAACTGGTCTAGTCAAATAATTATAGTAGAATATTTATTAGTTTTTTAATTAGGTTTCTGTCAGTTATGTAATAAATACCTATGAATTTATTTAAGTATAATGGTGCATAATGTTCCAATAATGGTACTCATTAGTTAACCAGGCAAGAGCAAATCAAGCCATTTCTAAACACCTGGTCATGGTAGAATTCTAATCTGTGGTGCAGCTTTATCAGCACTGCTGCAGCAGTGCTAATAGTATATTCTGTAGGCCAGCATCTGGATCAGGGCCATGGAAATTATTATTTGGTGGCCACATTGTTAACGGTATATGATCTTGGTGGTGGTTCTGTGGTGGTGCAGTGCCTGGAGTACTGTCCTATCGTTACTTAGGGCCTTTGGACCATTGTGGTGCCATGAAGACATCACACCGAAAAACCCTAACTCCAAGAGTACTGACCAGCTCTCCAATTTCCTGCGCCATGTGGTGTCGGTGTTCAAAGAATCAAAGTCAGGTACCTGTCTCACACACATGCTTGATGTGCAGGGCCAAGGCAGCGGGTTCTGAAAAGTGGCTGTAAAATATTCAACTGATTTGAATTGCTAGGGACAAAGAACTCTGAAAGGACACTGGGAAGTACTTGGTCTTACAAACAAATTTAGAGTTAACCCTCTGGAGTCGGCTCTCCTGCCAGCTGCATATTAACAAAATTCTGAAAAAAACACTCATATAACTCATATAAACAAAAAAACACTCATATAAACAAAACAAAACATACCCTAGAAACCTTAAATGGTCTAATTTTCAAGTATATATAGCTTGAATTGAAATATATTTTTAGATATTTGTGAGAGGAGCTTAAATAAGCAGAGACATGTTTGTGAGAGCGAATCAGATAACTGCATTTTATTTTCCCGCCAAATTATGCCCTCTGTCATTCATATGATAATGACATGGTAAATCCGGACATACCATTGGTTGGATTACTGGCCGTGGAATGTGAACTGAACGAAGACCTCTCACCTGAGCGTTTCACACCTATGCCATAGTATTAATACATGTATTCAATGTAGGCTGAGGAAAACAGAGTGTCACCTCACAATCATTAAGCTTTAGAAATAAAACCACATAAAATTATTAAAACTGTAATGACCAGTGTATGGCCAACACCTCAGTTCAGAGCTCAAAAGTCTTGGCTAGAAATGTTTAAAGTGTATTTTTCACAATGTATCAGAACATCTGAAAATAGGTTTTTATTTAGATGTTTAGAGCAGATTTAATCAAAATATAGATTTATGCCACACTTACTGTTTTTCCACTGTTGTTGCTGTTTGTGTTGAACAAAAGTCTGTGTAACACTTTGGGGAAAAATCATTTTGTCATGTCATGTCATACGCCGTCATCGCTTCGCGATGGTAGGCTGCACAGACGAGTCACTTCTCTCCAATTCCATCTGTCTCTGGTTGCTTGTAGCAGGCTAGCACCTGATAATCCAGTCCACGTCTTGATGTTATCCATCCAGGTTATTCTTGGTCTTCCACGTCTAAATCATTTTAGATGGGTGTAATTTGTAAAAAAAAAAAAATTCAAACCATGTCAGGCTACATCAGAGTGTCTGAAATACCCTCAGACTCCAGGGGGTTAATAAGACACATGTACCCTTATTATACTGATGCAAATTATGTAACCTGTCAAAGCTAAATAATTAATCTTAAAAACATATCATTCAATCATTTCTACAAAATAGGAACTGAAGTGTGGGCCACAAAACCTTATATGTTAATAGGTTAACACATTTTAGATTAAAAAGAGTTTCAGTTGGGAATGCCTTCAACACTGCAGTTAACCTAGGACTAGTCCACAGCTATGATTAGTTATCTGTTATATGAAAAGCTCAGTTTCTCTTCTTTCTTCTAAGACTTCCACTTGGAACAGCAACTGAGTGACGTGGCTCTTCAGACAGCTCTGTGCAGCTCATCCCGACACTACGCTGGACGCTCCTTCCAAATCTTCAGAGCCCTCAGGCAACCACTTTCTGCACATGCTGTCTCTGACCTGCTCTCAAGGCTGGTGGAGGTGGTGGGAGAGCATGGTGATGAAGTGCAGGTTTGTCCACATACCTTTGTGTGTGTGTGTGTATATGTGGTGAAGTGTATATTGAGTCTCAGTCACTTCATTATGTAACTGTCATCCTCAGGGTTATGTGATGGAGGTGTTGCTTACTTTGGAGTCAGTGGTGGATAATTTGGCTGAATGCCTTAAAAACAGTGATCTGATGGCAGCACTGACTAGGTGAGGATTTTAGGTAGTCTAACAACACAAATGTATCAATAAATGATTCCAAATTTTATGAACATAATTGTATTTTTTTATGTATAATACAAACTTCATAACTGTCATAAAATATCGTAAATTAGATATTTTTGTACATTTTATTAAGCTCTGTCTATCATGGAAAAATAGAAAATACTTTACTGCTTTCTAGTTTCCAAGCAGTTATTTGAAATTTGTCATTTTATTTGTCATTTTAAACTGGATTACTGTTTTGCCATACATTTATACATTTATCTGCATTATATAAATTAAAGCATTGATTTTATACTTTTAAACTGTGAAAGGTAAAAACTTTGACAAACTCTGTCCTCTCCTGGTCGCAGAGCGTCATCTCCAGACTTTTTGGTCATTGGCAAGTTGAACTTAAACCGCAAGAGCACAGGCCAGCTCAATCTCCTCCAGGAGGGCAGCACCGCTGAGCGCAGCAGGCACCAACGGAGCTACTCTGTCCCAAAAAAGTTTGGAGAAAGTGGAGAGCGCTCATCATCAGATCCCCCACGCAGTGCCACTCTGGACCGCATTCAGGCCTGCACTCAGCAGGGTCTCGCTCGCTCAGCCCGCAGCACCTCTTCCTCCTCCTCCACCCGTGCTGACAACTGCGCTGTCACTGACCCATCTCACGCCAGTCACCCCTCCAACTTGCTGGCCACCATCTTCTGGGTTGCTGTATCACTTATGGAATCAGATTTTGAGTTTGAGTATCAGATGTCTCTCAGGCTGGTGCATAAGCTTCTGGCTCGGGTTCCCCTGGAACTGCCAGAGAACCGTGAACGCCTGGAGAAGCTCCAGGCTCAACTGAAGTGGAGCGGCTTTGCTGGCCTGCAGCAGCTGATGCTCAAAGGATTCACATCACCGGCCACAAGTGATCTAACTCTGCAGCTCTTCTGCCAACTCACACCTGTTTCCAGAGTACCCGTGGTGGACACATCTCAAGCTATAGGTGAACAGCATATAATGACATTTGTGTTCTTGTGGAACATGTTATTGTATATTGTGTGACTAATAGTAAGAGTTCATTTCATTCTGTGCTGTTATGATGACATCCCTGACACGTGTAGTATGGTCCTGATTTTCTTTCTGTGATTTTTTTCTTCTTTCTGTCAGGCTTTCCTCTGAATGTGCTGTGTCTGCTTCCTCACCTGGTACAGCACTTTGACTCCCCTACACAGTTCTGCAAGGAGAGTGCAGAGAGAATAGCACAGGTCAGAAAACATTTTCTCTTACCCAACCTGTCCTAAAACCAGCACTGAAAGATTGAAAATGTATTATTTTGTTGCTGTTGTGAGATTATTTTTAAACCATGATATATTTTATATGGACCAGCCTGCTGTTTTTTGTTTGTTTGTTTGTTTTTTTCCAAATAAAAATAGTTGCTTTAAATATATCTATGACATTGTGACTTTATGCTACAGGTATGTCTAGAGGAGAAGGAGAGAAACACAAAACTTTCTCATTTGGCTCATGTGATGACTCTGTATAAAACCCGCTCCTACACTAGAGACCCCTTCTCCTGGGTCAGCGTGGTCTGCCGCTATTTGCATGAGGCCTTTTCTGACATCACACTGAGCATGGTCACTTATATGGCTGAGGTGAGTGTCTGCTGGCCATTTCCTTTTTTATATTGACTTAAGTGAAGACTGAACTTGTTTTTGTTGCCATTCAAATGTCAATAGTTTCCTGTGATACTTTAGTTTAAAACGGCAGATTAAATAATGCTTCAATCTTGTTGGTCTTTTTGTTCTTTTGTAGTTATTGGATAAGGGGTTACCCAGCATGCAACAACCTCTGCTACAGATCATCTATAGCCTGTTGAGTCACATGGACTTGGCAGGCATTCAAGTGAAACCTTTCAATGTGGAGGTGCTCAAAACCATTGAGAAGTTTGTACATGTAGGTGGATTTCAACATGCATTTCTTTCTCTGTCCACTTGGAAAATGTTATTTTTTCTGTCTGTGCGTTTTAAATTGAAATTGGTAATACAAAACTGCATTTACAGTATGAATTTTGAATTATGATTTTAAAGGAGTTGCCAGGTTTAATGTATTGACACATGAGTGTATGTGTGGGAATGTCCATATATGTATTGTGTCTTTGTGTTGCAGACTGGTCACTGGAAGGAGGCTCTGAATGTGCTGAAGTTAGTGGTGTCCCGTTCAGCCAGTCTGTCCCTACCTTCATATGCTCATGGGGATCTTGCCAATCTGGAGGTCAGTCGCATGATGTGGGATGGATCGTCTAAAGCCTTGCCTGGCAAAACATTGGACTTCCACTTTGACATCTCTGAGGTAAAAAATGTGTTTAAAAACTAAAGATGATTTTAGTATTTCCATTGTCACAGAGGTAGCCAATATTGCCTTGAACACTGTGGTCACCTAGGAAAGTACGTTTCCTCAATGAAACATAGAATGGTTGCTCTGCTACATTGGTTCCTAATTCCAGGCACACAGACAGAGACAGATGGTGGTTGGCTGCTGTAGTGTTGCTATGGTATCCCGGGTGGTTGCACTGTGGGTGCTGTGATCATGAGAGGTGGTTTTTATGCTATACTAGGTAGTTGTTATGGTTTTGCTAAGTGGTAGCCAGATGGTTGCAATGGTTTAGCTATGTGACTGCTGTGGTATCCTGCTTGGTTGCTGTGATGTTGCTAAGTGGTTGCTATGGTGTTGCTTAGCAGTTGCTATAGAATCCCAGGTCGTTGCTATGGTTTCTCAGGTGGTTGGTGAGGTGTTGTCAAGTCTTTGCTGTGGTACCCCATGTGATTGGTTGGTTGTTATACTGTATTTGTACTGTCATTACAATTGAGGGATGCATAGTTGCACACTGTAAACCATAATTAGTAAACGTTCACTTCATAGTATGTATTGCATGTACCTGCATGCTTACCACCTGAACAATATGGTGTCTGAAACCATTGTTTTATGACCATCAACTCCAATACTGTTTGCCCGGTCAAGCGCTGTATTTTCCCTAGATACACATTTCAATGTAAATACAAGCATATTCTCTGTTATTTGTGACATTTTGCACATATTGTTGTTTCTCCAAAATGCATGTTTATGAAGGAAACATATTTGCATTGTTTAAAATAAAGGATAAACGGATAACATTGATTTTAAAGAGATGTATGAAACTTAGTGTTCATTGTGCACAAAAATTACGGTCGGCCAAATTAAGAATAGCAACAAAACAGAAAATAAAAGAATTAAGCAGCAAATGTATGAAGAACTCTTGTATATATGATTATTCATCATGACAGGGTAAACCCAGCTTAGGGTGGGGTGTTGAAGACTAATGTGATCCAGTCTGTGTGGGTGTGAGAACCAAACTGATTTTGTCTGGGAGAACCTCCTGAATTCCAGGAAATTATATCAGACTTGAAAGGGCCAAGGAAATGTTTCTGGCCTGACCTGTACTTCTCATAGCACAGCATGAGACATCAACAGGCCTGCGGATACTCAGGACAGTATTCAAAATGACTTTGTGTTAGACAAGAACTGTTTAGTTGAAGTGTTAACAGGATGAAAATATTTTTCTGCACTTAAAACAGTATTCTGTTGAACAAAAAAAGATTAAAAAGATGCACCAACTGATTGAACAAACAGGCCACATATATTTTTGTGCATTAATGTAATGTATCATCTCCTTTTGGAGATACCTTCTCTCTCAGGTGTGCTTCTATTTTAATATTATTATCTAAATATGAAATATTTCTTGATCAGAGTGAGATTCTGCCGTGTAGAGTGATGGTAAGAACTGAAGTTGAAAAACACTTCTGTATTTCTCGGTTTCCTAGTCTCAGGCTCCTAAGTGAACTGATGAAAGCAGTGATATCCTGTACAGATGGAGTGCGTGTAAACTGATAAAGGCCCCAGTAATTAGTCTGTTTTTTCACATGAACTTAAAGTGCTTATCTGCAGGAAGTGTAGATTGCTGAAGCTGGGAGGCTATGAGTCATGGCTCCTGGAGAGTTTAGGTCGAGTGAGCTAGTGTGTGTAAGGCTGGAGGATGGTCCAGATTCTGTCTACATGCTTGTTGGATAGTCTTGCTGGTGAGCTTGTCTTGACACTTGGTTATTAGCTTGAGATTTTTGTTATTAGAGGAAAATGTATATATAATACCTTATAGAGTGATTCTATGTGAGCATTCTTGTTTAGCTACTTCTATGTAGGGATGTCCCGATCCGATCTCAAAGATCGGAATCGGGCGATCACGGCATTTTTTAACTGATCGGTATCGGCTTTTCTGATCGGATTTTGACACTAGTGGGCGCTGTTTGGCATCCAATCTCTGTCCACGTTTCACTATTGAATAGTTTGTTTTTGGAGCCCGCCAATGGGAATCGGGTTAAGCATGACAAGCGTCAAAATCCTCCAATCTGATGTGAATACTGTAAGCTTCGGGGAACGTGGC
>BRDA01014379.1:3373-15729 GCA_036984385.1 Crenuchus spilurus | reverse complement strand
TCTTGCTTGTGCCAACAACTGCTCCTAGATTTGCATGGCATATAGCCTCGCCCTCGATGGGTATCGGCTATCGGCCGATCGCGCTGAAAAGGGATGGGAAATCGAAATCGGCCTCAAAAACGCCGATCGGTCCATCTCTAAAATATACACATACAGGTAGTCCCCGGGTTACGACGTTGATCCGCTCCTACGTTTGCGTCGTAAACCGAATTTCGTGCAAGTCGGAACATACGTAAATACTGTACATAAATAACATACTGTAAGCACTTATCCTATCCTAACACAGTAATTATAAAAAAACACATATAAAATACGTTTAATAATGAAAGGAAACAGACGCGTAACCGTGTATTCTTCCGCCGCGCACAACCCAGCGCACACCAAACACGAAAAAAGGCTTTATACAGTAAATGGGAGATGTGTCGTAACCACGAAACAACGTAACTGGGGGATGACGTAACCCGGGGACTACCTGTACATAGTTTATAAAGGAGTGTTCACAAAATGTTTAAAAAATGTCAGCACTATTTCATGGCTATGTAAACTTAATCTTATCCTCGATGCACTTTAGGTACAGATTACTGGGAGAACTTTAAACTGCAAAAAGCAATGTTAACCATTTTTGGCAGAAACAGGTGAAACACAGGTGGAAGGACTGAAAGAAGTGGAACAAGGAAAACAAATATTACTTGCACTAAAGTAGGTCGCAGTCAAGTAGAATTGAATTCTTGTTTTTACATCAATAGCATGAAATTTGAGGAGACCAACAGACAGAAATGAAAGACAAAAAAGTCAAGCTTTCAGTCTCTTACCTTTCAAAAGTGGCTGAAAGGTGGGTATTTCTTGAAGCTTGATGACATCAGGGTCATTGTGGATGTTGCGTAATGATTGTGTTCCTTGAGCAACAACCACTATGTCATCCATTTTCGCTCTGTGCTTTGCTGGTGAAGGTACAACTAATGCAAAAAAGGCCAAATCACTGACAGTGAGTGCACTATTCATGAAAGCATAATGCTGCATTGTTTGCAAATTACTTTGTGAATTGTTGTCAAAATCTGTACAGTATCATAATAATGTCCACTGGACTGATTAATTACAAATGTGACAGTAACTGTCATTGTCCAATTGATCAGCTTCCCTGACCATATAGCTGCACTTGGTAGTTCTACAATTACAGACACTGTTATCCTCCTTTCACCCTGTTTTCAATGGCCAGGATCGCTAACAGAGCAGGTATTATTTGGGTCATTCCCAGCACTGCAGTGACACTGGTGAGGTGATGGTGTGTTAGTATGTGTTGATCTCTTATGAATAAATCAGATCCAGCATATGTTTTTAGGCAGCTCAGTGTCACAGCTGGAGTGAAACTAGTGCACGAACCAAAACTATCCATTCAACAGCATACTATTAGGGGGGGGGGGGTTTAATTTTAAAATGTCACCAGATCTGCTACCCACAACAAATGAAAATATACATAAAACCAATTAGAATGGTATATAATATAGATAATATGGGCTTAAAAACCCATATGGACGCAGACTTAGAAGAATCAAGAAAGAGTGTCAGGTGTAAAATTTTGATAATTATCAGTATTTCATGAATGGTTGCAGCTACAGTCCTGCAAATTGGCTTAAAATAACCAGAAACCATATATTTATATTAAACTTTAATAGTAACAATAGGCTTTTTGACAACCCTTTTCAAGTTATTTGAGAAAAAATTATTTTTTGGTGATAATTTTCAGCAAAATCAACAACAATGAAGTCACAGTACCACAAAAATCTGTTCCACATGAAGGTTTTGGCAAATGATTTCCATCAAATATAGTTAAGTTGTAAACAATGAAATGGCAATGTAAAACTGAGCTTTCTTAGTAATCTAGTTACATATTATACATGACTATGAACAAATCATATTCAAAGTTCCAATGTAGCCTCTGCAATAACCGCAACTGATCAAGCACTCCATCACATTCTTCTTACTGGGAAGAACACCAGGATGTAGTGTGGAACACTCTGTATACACAGTCTCATATATAATTTTCTGTGTTTTGGTCCTGGTCTGTGTAAATGCCATCTTTCTTATTTAATAACTATTCTACTTTCTATACAATCACCAGTTAAAATCACTGGAAAGTAAGAACAATTTCCAAGACTGACTCAAGGAATTAGAAACAGCTAGAAGTACCTAAACTTAAGATGTACTAAATGAGACTTACTTCAGTAGCATTAGATATTTTCAAATAATGATCACATATGAATTTAAAAGAAAAGGCAAGCAGTTATACAGCTTTGAAGTGGTACTCTGCATCTGAAAGACAAAGTTGGTATTTCATCAAAAATTGTCCCTCAGCAGCCCTTTTCACTGATTTAAAGTTTGAAAACAATTTAATCTAGACACAAGGTAGAATTTCAAGCGATATTTCTCACTAGTAAAGCCCCAAAAACAGATTTTCTCAAATTGTGGTGAAAGTATTGCCCTTAGCTATATATAATTTTGAGCCTAATTGATCTCTAGGATCAATACTTTTCTTGATATAGATTTTTTATGATTTTTCATACATACATACATACACATTACACTTATATAGCGCCTTTCTAGACACCCAAGGACNCTTTACAATCAACACACTTCATACACACTCCGGTGAGAAGTGGCAGCCAGTCGCGCACAGCGTACTCTCAACCGGAAGCGACCGTCCACCTGGAGGACTGCATCGAGCACTAGGGGATCACCCAGAACAGAGTGCCAACCATATCTGGGCATGCATACATACATTCATTCATACACACCAGGGTAATTTTTAGAGTATCCAATCCACCTGATATCCATGTTTTTGGACTGTGGGAGGAAACCGGAGTCGCCGGAGGAAACCCACGCAGACACGGGGAGAACATGGAAACTCCGCTCGATGCGGACTCAAACCCAAGACCTCAGCGCTGAGGTGAACGTGCTAACCACTAAGCCACCATGCCGCCCTTTTCGAACATTTTGTCGACCTGAAGATATGTCCATATGGGCCCGTCCATATGGGTTTTTTCTTATTTTTACAAACCAATGCCATAGCAGTGCTAGAATAGGTCCAGGTAACACAAAAAGGTGAGTACACAAACAATCTGTAATTATCACCCCCACCCCCCTAATACTATAGCCACCAATGAAGGACTAGAGAACCAACACAAACTGTTTAACAACAGATGAGCTACTGACTCTGAATTTATATCTACAAAATGAACCAATAATGTAGGTGTATCTAATAGAGTGGACAGTTTAAAAGCTCCAGCAGATCTGCTGTGTCTGATCCACTTGTAGCAGTAAAACACAGATTAGCACACAACCACATCAGTGTCACTACAGTGCTGACAATGGTCCATTACTCAAATACTACCTGCTCTGTGGGGGGTCCTGAAAGACAGGGCAAAAGTAGGCTAACAAATTTACAGAGAAACAGATGGACTACAGTCTGTAAATGTACAGCTACACAATGCACAAATGAACAATGAGTGCACCCCAATCCATATGCACTGTAGATGTGAAATGTGTAAACCATTAGATAGATCCTAATGTGAAAACAGACCACTTTATTCAACAGAAGCCTCAAATACAGTGCATCATTAAAATGAATTAGTGAAAAGGACCTGAAGAACTGTAGTCTGAATGCTTATGCTCAGCATCTCCACTCTGTTCAGCTCCCATGGTTTTCCCTGTAAAAACAATGTTTTAATCACACATGAACAACCAGCAGGCTTTGAAGAGTAAACATTGATGTATGGGTGAAGGTGGAGCTGTCAGTGGGAGGTGATGTTGGATTGTTTTGTGTACTTTCGAGGATGAATTGTCAGACAGGCTGAACTCACAGAAGTAACAGTGACTTACCTTATTAGATGAGCTTCAGAAAGCCTCGTCTTTATGCAGTAATAGTTAAATAACCTCTCTAACACACTGTATCTGTTAGTATCTGTTCAAATGAGTTAGCCTAGTTGTGCTAGCGAGTTAACTCGCTTTACATTACTATTATTATTATTATTCGGTGACAGTTTCAGTCCACTTCACTTCGCTGATAAGACGCTTTTCCTCTGTGCTTGTGATCTGGAGACACTTTTATAATCCCATATGTCCGTTTTATAATCCCATGAACTGTGTTTTTGCCCGTTGCTGAAGTAACTTCGCCTGCTAGCAGCTCTAGTAAACAACAGACGCGGAATGATGACGAAGTCAGTTTATACATGACGTCATATCACATGAAAACAGAAAATAAATAAAAAACATTTTTAATTATTATATTAATTAACATCATGTTATTATTTATGTACTACATTATTACAGTTTTTCTCAATCGATTTGGTTCATTTCTCACATCATGATTTACATTCTCATCACAAGTGCATTTCTCACAACAGTTAGTGCAAACAGCAAAACTCAATGAAACACCTGCAAAAGCATGTAACTCATTCAAAATTCTTTGTTTTTGCCTCAAAAGCAAATATTTATGTCAATCAACTAGTCAATGCCATCAGAATGTCTCGTCTGTGTGTCATTGCCTATGAACAAGGCCGTCAGAAAACTTAGTCATGTTGTCAGTGTCTGATTACAGAAACGCTGGATATTCTGTGGTTTATCAGTTGAAATGATTGTGTTACACACAAAATACAAACTTACACAGCACACAGTTACACATGACTGAAGAAACTGGACTGGAATCAAATTTATACAGAAATATTGTTTTGCTGTACTGTTCACACTGGAATTTTTTGACAAAAAAATTAGACTGATATTCTGAAAGACAAACAACTGGCAGCAAACAATACAAAAACTACAAAATGACAGATGTAGTCTAAAAATTCAAAACAACCAGAGACAGCAACTTAAGGAGTTATAGAGCTTTCTTTTCTGTACATCCTGACACTCCTCTCTGTTGGGCCGCATGTTTTCATCCACATCACACTGAATATCTTCTCTTGCAATGCAGCGTGGAATGAATCTCCTGGAGTGTCTAAATCAGCCTCTACAGGCATCTGCTGTGATATCCTCACAAACTGCATCCACAGCAGTCAGCAGGATCATCTGGGTGTGTGGCTGGTGATTGTAAACCTTCCATCTCCAGGCTGAGAAGAGCTCTTCAGTTAGGTTTAGTGATGGAGAACAGGGTGGGAGGAATTCCAACAACATCATGTGATGAATGGTAAACCATTGCCTGATGGTGTTAGAGTGGTGAAAACTCACATTATCCCAAAAAAAACACATATTTGGGCAAATCCTCTTGCATCACACCTCTCTTAGCCTCTCATTATCAGGGATAAGAGGGTGTACAAGAATGTAACGAGATGCTGTATGTTGTAGGGCCCTATAATGGGAATATGTATAAGCAGCGCACATTGTGATGGTTCCTCCCTTTTGGCATGGTACATCAGTTGTAGCCCTTTGGCTAACAATGTTTTGACCACACCTTCTGGATTTTTTCAAGTTTGAAGCCTCTTACAGGTATAAAAGTGTGAAGCGGTTCTCCTGATTCCAGATCTATGACACACTGCAGCACAAAAGGAGTAATGAAGTACATATGATGTTCATTTTGGAAAAGAAACAGTTACAGATGTTTCAGTCATAGCAAATGTGTCAGTATGTATAAGGGTTTTACCTGTCGGCTACATACTGGTAGTGCAGCTCTTTCACTTTGTCACCATGTCTTTGAAATGGAACTTTATAGAGCTGTTTCATTCTCATCTGGTGTTATTGAGAGCTATTTGACTATCATTTGATCTAAACATTCACAAATTCCCCTTCTTACTGTAAATAAAAAAGCCAAGATTCAACAATTTCATCAATTTAGGATAAATTACCAAAATTCACCAAAAACATTCATTGATGTGTACAAATGATGTCTGAGAGATTATGAGATCATGTTCAGCACTTTTGATTGGAATGACCTAGGCGATGACACAAAGCCTAAATGTTTTGGCGGGTAAGACAATTTAACAGACAATCAGTAGAACATATTTTGATGAACATGACATAAGCAACTGATAATGTAAAAAACAGCAGATAATTGTACTTGACCATTTGCATGAATGTACAAAAGCATTTGCAAAATGAGAAACACAATGAGAAACGCTATTATGATGTGCACAAGTGACAAGGAGATGTGGAGATTGTATGAATAGTTTTGAGAATTTCAATTCTGATGTGAGAAATGAACCAAATCGACTGAGAAAAACTGTAATCAATTTAGGATAAATTACCAAAATTCACACAAAAACATTCATTGATGTGTACAAATGATGTCTGAGAGATTATGAGAACATGTTCAGCACTTTTGCATGTAATGACCGAGGCGATGACAAAAAGCCTAAATGTTTTGGAGGGTAAGACAATTTAACAGACAATCAGTAGAACATATTTTGATGAACTTGACATAAGCAACTGATAATGTAAAGAACAGCAGATAATTGTACTTGAGCATTTGCATGAATGTACAAAAGCATTTGCAAAATGAGAAACACAATGAGAAATGCTATCATGATGTGCACAAGTGACAAGGAGATGTGGAGATTGTACGAATAGTTTTGAGAATTTCAATTCTGATGTGAGAAATGAACCAAATCGACTGAGAAAAACTGTAATTCATGAATATGTTGTATTTTATTTATATTATTATATTTGTTTGCTGTGAATAACTGCATACATTAAAATAATACAACAAATAAATACATAAATTAAACAGCACACCCATGTGTGCAAATGTTTTAACAAATGCATTCAGCTTCTTTAAGTTGCACCCATTGCTGCCACAGATGTATAAATGCACACAGACACCTTGTTTAGTTCCTGTAGAGATGTACTGCCAATAGGACTCTGGAGCAGATAAACATGAACTATTAACACTATGCCTAATGCCAGTCTAGATGGATATAAAGCCACCCAATATTGAGCTGTAGAGCAGTGGAACTGTGTTCTCTGGAATGATGGTGTTCCATCCAGTACTTGTGGGATGAGGTGGGGTGCTGATCTTTCAACATCCTGACCTCATCTTAACCCTCACGTCACTCACGTCAAATCTAATAGAAAACCTTCTCTAAACAGTACAGTTACTCCAACAAAAGCAAATTAAACTCCTTTTTAAATGCCCTTGATTTCAGAAGAAACAATGGATGTATCAAAGAACTGTTGTCCACATAGTGTGTGTTCCCCAGCTCTATGTGGCACATTTTGGAAACCTGAAAATATGTTCCTCAACTCTGCGTTCACTTAACATGTCATGGACTATTGTGGGAACTCTAATCCTAACTACTCTCACTGTTTAATCATTTCTGCTGGGTCAAATTTGACCTGGAACCTTATAGATGAATAATTTATTTATTTTTTAAATAAAATATCTATGGTGTTGTTGCATTTAATAGTTTGTTCTGAACACTTAATATAATAATAATAATAATAATAATAATAATAATAATAATAATAATAATAATAATAATAATATATTTTAATGTTTTGTGTTGAACTGGGAAACACTGCACTCTGGGATTGTATTATGGAAATACAAGGAAATGTAGATATACAGTGAATGCAAATATGGGGAAACAATTACATTATATTGATATGAAAATTAAACAGTTATTTCCATATCAAGACAGCAAATCTAGATATGAAAATAGGTCATGGGAACCTAGAACCCTGGCAACATGGGTTTTTGGAAACTGGATCCCTATGAATATATATCTACAAACCTGGAAACTAGAACCATTGGAACATAGGATCCTTTGAACATATGAATGTCCTGATTCAAAAACTCTGATTTAACACAGCAGCTACTACTGTAATACTCTATATGTGATGTGTTTTTGTTATACTGTAATATATTACATGATACAGTTGAAACACTTGAATGTAGTTCATTGCCTCAGCCGAGAGAATGATATGCCATAAATGATCAGTGATTTGTTCACCAGGTTTTAGTATAGGCAACCCATATGAATACAAATCAGATCAGCATCAGTTTCATGCACTTACTCTATGTACACATCAGCAGAGCTGCAGTAGAGCAGGTATCTAACTTCAAGTTCCTTGGTATCCCCATATCCACTTATCTCACCTGGTTTGTGAACTCCTTTTCCCTGGTCAAAATGGTACAAAAGCGCCTTTACATCCTTCTGAACCTTAAGAAAGCTTACCTGTGTCCTATTATCCTGGTGACCATCTATATATAGAGTATATTCACCAAATCACTCGAACGGGTGGTGAACACTGCCCAAGTTACCACCATTCAGGACATTTATCACAAATGCTGCCTGGGCAGGGTGAGACACATCATCAAGGACGTTTCTCATCCAAACCATGGACTCTTCACCCTTTTCCCAGCTGGCAGACATTACAGGAGCCTCTGCTCACAAACTAGCAGGCTCAGGAAGAGCTTCTTCCCTGAGGCTGTGACCCTACAGAACTTTGCACCACCACTTTAACTCAAACTATATAATTGCACTGCCATTTAGCTGCATCCTTGCACCTCTGCACTGTTCATATACTTTCATACAGAGCCATCACCATGTCTTGGGATGTCTTAAGACATGTGTAAAGACACATTATAAAGATGTCTTAAGACATCTTGAGGCATGTCTCAAGAAATGAAGACGTGTCTTTAAGACATGTCTATAGACACGGGTCTTAAGATGTCTTGTCTATAATAACATCTCAAGATGTCTCAAGATGTATGATGCATTATATGAAGAGTTCATTTTCAAAAACAGATATCTCCATTTATTGTACTGAATGTACCTGCAAAAAACAGCCCTTTTCCAAAAATAACAGAAATGAAGTTTATGTTTCTGCAAATGAACTCTTTTTTTTTCCTAAAAATATTTTAAAATAAATAATTCACTTTTTAAATATGTTTAGGGGAATATTAAAACATAAACATCAGCATTATGTATAAGAACTCTTTGTAGGATGCAATATTTATTTTTATACACATTTTATTAACTCAATATATGTGCTGTGTATAAATACAAATATTATATATACACCTACTACAGTGATACATTTCAGAATAAATAGTAATACATGTACAACATCTAACAATATTACATATATCATGTATTATTATTATTCAATGTAGCTAGGAAGACTGTACAAGATATAAAACAAAATATCAGCAAGGATTTTAAGATTAATTTTAAATTCACATTACCAGACAATTGCACTGAAAAAGGAAAACAACCCTACTACATTGCTCAATATGTACCATAATTAAGTGCTCTGATTTTTTATGATCTGCTCATAAAGTAAAGTAAACTGAGTGTTCTGTATGGTGTTAGATCACTGTCAAAACTAGAGGGTGCAAAAATGGTCAAGACCACAATGACAATGGAAATCACTGGAACATTTCATTTAAACAAGCAGTTTATTTAATTACAGCATTCAGCATCAAAATGTATCCAGGCATCCAGGTAGGACATGGCATCAGCAAAGTCCTAAATAAAAACAAAACATTCTGATTAGTCATGCACTGATGTTTTCTAAAGTGAATACATAATTAACTAAATGTGTTCCTTTGAATCACCAGTTTAGACCTTTGCAGACCCTAGACACACATGTAATTTAAGGTCATGTGAAAAGGAAGTAACTGCAGTTCAAACACATTTTCCCTCAATTTAATATTACATGCGTATGTTAAAAAGTGGTACAATCATTAAGAGGATACACAATTTTGTGTGTGGGTGCAGTTCACTGAGAGAAACCATGGTACACAAGCTGTCTACATTATTGGCAAATAGAACTGGGAAATATAATGTTACTTTCACAACTGCAAGAAAGTGCAGGCATTTCCCTGGTATAGCATAGTGGGTAACAGCTCCATCTCCCCAACTGTAGACTGGATTTTGTTCCCCTACCTGGCAAGGACCCTACATAATACCAATCAGAGTCCCTGAAAGCATCTTCCCTACACTGTGACATTATGTGTGATGTTTGGTCGGTTTGACTGTTGTATAAAGGCAGTGGGCAGTGTAGATGTATCCTTAGTCTGTGTTGGTGCAGATTTGGTTAGAGTAAATCTAGTAATTAAAAGCTCAATCTCAATGCATTATTTGCTGAGCTGTTTTCTTAGAAGGTAGCATTTTTCACCTGTGTATCATGTACCTTGCACTATAAAATAATGAAATCTGTCACCATCATCCATCATCCGTCACTTTTTATTTAACATGAGTGAAGGAAGCAATATAATTGACAGTCTCATGAAAAAAAAAATTCACTTGTACTTACATATATATTCACTTATAACAACCGGCATGAAACAATTAACATATACAAGTTCTACAAGTAGATGGAGAGGGAACAGTGGATGAGTCGAGTTCTGCAAGTAGCTGGAAAAGGAACGGTGGGCGAGTGGAGTTCTGCAAGTATCTGGAGAAGAAACAGTGAGCGAGTGTAGTTCTGTAAGTATCTGGAGAAGAACTGATGAGTGAGTGGAACTCTGTAAGTAGCTAGAGGAGGGACAGTGAGCAAGTCGAGTTCTGCAAGTAGCTGGAGAAGGAATGGTGAGCGAGTTGAGTTTTGTATGTTGCTGCAGAAGAAATGGTGAGTGAGTTGAGTTTTGTACATTGCTGGAGAAGAAACGGTAAGTAATTTGAATTCTGCAAGTATCTGGAGAAGAAACAGTGAGTGAGTCGAGTTTGTTACTGTGATGTAACAAGCTGCTTGTTAAGGAACTATAATTTGGCTGAAGCAAAAAGTAATATTAAAATATGTTAAAGGCTACGTTAATGGCTCAATTTATTTATATTTAGTTAATTTACAGTATTTGCTGTTATATAAAAGCAATAGAAAACTCTGTTGTGAGTTATCATGGAAAACAGCACAGCTCTTCTCATGTTCTAATGCATTAATACATAAGGATTTTCTTGACACCTCAAAGAAAACAGCACAAGAAACCACATGTTACATGAAGGCACTTTTACTGAACCTCCAGTACATCAGAGCAGCAAGCAGGTTACAAACAGCCTTCTAGCTACTGTTGATGGTACCTACACAACCAACCCAACCAGTCTCAATGTCCTGCACAAAATAATACATACAAGTACATATATTGTCCACAATTGACCAATAATTATTTATAGTCTAAAGTCTGTCTTACCTTGCTTGCTCTGCCCTCCCAGTAGGTCCTGTACATCATCACTCCACATGGTCAAGCTTTCATATCTGAAGGAGCCAATAACAAGTCACTACATGTCTATTGGGAAAATAAATACTTTTCACTTATGAAGTGTTATTTCCATTTTACTAGAACCACAGAAGTATGTTTAATATATGAAGTCCATAATTGTGATGACCAATAGATGACAGCTGCGTAAAATATGTTGCTTCTTTTTATTAAACGTCCACTGTTAGTTTACAGCAATGAAGAATAGCATTAACATTTTATTATATATTTTCACTCTGAAATCTATATTGAACATGTTGTTAATATATTTTACAGCTGCATTTTTACTTACCATGTAAAATAATCTGACATCAGATTGTACCAGATTGTTACATATAATATGTGTCTGAGCTCACTCTTTAGTTTTTCACTCTCACCAGCTAACAAGTGGTTTTATAACCTTAAATTTCATGGACATGTATTTAAATGACTCCTGAACTAACTCAGTGTTTCAAGTGGTTTATTGTGTTTTTTTAAGCTAATGCATTTAAGATTTAGCTTAGAAACACTACTCCACCCTGGCCTACCTTAAATAATACCAGAGTGTCTCAGACTGAAGTGTCAGCCTGTAACTGCTGTACCATTTAAGGTGGAACTGGAATTATTTTTTGAATTTGTTCCCGTGTCAAATCTGTACTGAACACCAAACACCATCCTTTAACATTATAAGATTTTTAATATTATTTTACACGAATACATAGCAGTTAGGAAGCAAAATGAGTTAAAATAACCAGCATTTTGCCAAGCTTGGAAGCTTAGCTTGCTAACGGTAGCTAGCTAGCTAGCATTGTTAGCTGAGCTTTTTGCCTAAAGAATACCAAACAATTCTTTAACATTATTAGAAAATTATTATTTTACAACAAAGATGTAGCAGTGCACTGGTTATGGGAATAAAAAGAGTTCAATTTAAAAGTCTTTTCCTAAGCTCGCTGACGTTAGCCAGTTGGTCATCTAGCATTTTTAGCCAAACTGTTTGTATAAACAGCTAACACAAGGAGTTAAAAGGCAGCGAACAAATGAGGGTGAAGAGTATTTGGATAGACTTACTAGTATTAGAATGACTGATTGGAATGAGATGTGAACATACAGATTTAGAGTAGAGAAAATTGGGTGTTTAAATGCAAAGAAAAGCAATTAGGCCGAGTAAAAAAAAAGAATTGGTGACCAT
>BRDA01014376.1:59947-75314 GCA_036984385.1 Crenuchus spilurus | reverse complement strand
TATATATATGCATCTCTTACAAAAATAAATGAAAAAGTCCCTTCTTAAAAACAAGCATTTTCAGACAAATTACAGGGATTTTAGGGAGAAAGCAGCAAAATGGTCCCTGCTCTGTTGGTCTCTCTCCATTTCCCATAAGAAAGGTCAGAACATTAAATGATGTGTGGTATTAGGCTTGATGACGTTAGGCTTATATCCAGAGTAATCATTTCTACTGGCTTTTCTAGAGGAGTGTCTAGTGTGTTTATATAGTACCTTTAGGAGTTCAATGAGATTCACAGTGTATGTAGTTTACAAAAATAATAAAACATAAAATTCATTCAACAATCTGTTTAATAGAAATAAAAAGACGTGAAAACTAAAAAAAAGGTTTTTAAAGCATTTTTGCTGTATAATGACGTGATTACATGGCTGTATAACCCTATTCATAAAACATTAATGTAATGAAAAGACGCTGAATTGTAAATGAATATATTATAAAAAGTGAAATAAGATTTAAAAAAGTAATATTGAGTCATATCAGAAACATCTTTCATACTCTAACCAGGCTCTGTTTGATTTGTAAAGCTTAATCGCAGAGTACAGAAAGCATATCTACTTCAGCCATTCATACACACCTCTAGGGCCATTCATATGCATTCACACACATCAATAAGTGTATGAGACTGCAGAGCGTGTGGGTACATGTGAATGAATAGTGCTATCTTTGACATGTGCACATGTGTTGATCCATATCCTAAAGCTCATAATTCAGAGTGTAGATAACATGCTGATGAAGCCTCCATCAGTTCTGCACATTCAGTGAAGCAGCAGAGCAGAAAGAAGTGAAACTGAATATGTGAGCTTCACAGTTGTGAACTCTTTCATAGCCAGCCTCCAGCTACAGCAGGACAACATACCTCAAGCCAACTTGGTGCTAATTAAGACTAGCTTTGCCACAGTTAAAGCTGTGAATAAAAACTGTTATTTTTATGCTCTGATTTGAATCTAATAAATATGCTAATTATGTCTCAAAGCATTTACTGTCCCTGTAGAATTTCACTGAAACATGAATATACACTGACCTGCCACATCCAAGTAGCTACACTCATTGTTGGTTTCATCAGCTGCACATATATGTGCACTTTGTAGTTGTACAATTATACTGTATCCCATCTGTTTCTCAGAATACTTTTTTCCCTACCTGATGAAGAACTTCAGGATAACTAACACAAAATATGTAACAACTGATGAACTACTCTCTTTGACTTTATACTACTAGGTAGACCAACAAGGTAGATGTGTCTAATAGAGTGGATAGTGAGTTGACAGTGTTTAAAATCTCCAGCAGGTTTGCTGTCTGGTTGTAGCACAAAACACACTAACACACCACCACCACATCAGAGTAACTACAGTGCTGAGAATATTTCAAAACCCAAATAATACCTGAACTCTGGGGGGTGCTGTGGGATCCTGATCATTGAAGAACAGGGTAAAAGGAGGATAATAAAGTATACAGAGAAACAGATACACTACAGTCTGAAATTGTAGAACTACAAATTACACCTGTATGCTCAGTGGAGCTGATGAAATGGACAGTGAGTGTACAAACAGGGAGGATATATTTATAAATAATTATAATTGCTGCTAGAAGAATGTCATCAAATTACACAGAATCTGAATACATGAACAATGTATTGCCAACCTCTAAATACACTGCTCAAAAAAAAATAAAGGGAACACTTAAACAACACAATGTAACTCCAAGTCAACCACGCTTCTGTGAAACCAACCTGTCCAGTTAGGAAGCAACACTGATTGTGAATAAATTTTACCTGCTGTTGTGCAAATGGAACAGACAACAGGTAGAAATGAGAGGCAATTAGCAAGACAACCCCTATAAAGGAGTGGTTCTGCAGGTGGTGACCACAGACTTTTTATCTGTTCTCATCCTTTCTGGCTGATGTTTTGGTCACTTTTGCATATTGTCAGTTCTCTCACCATAGAGGCCTGCATTACCACGGGATCTGCGGGACCCGTTACAATATCTTGCGGTGCGGGACAATTAATCGTCTCTTGCGGGAGCGGTCGGTCAGTCAGTCAGTCATTGCGGGAGCGGGACGAGACATACATGTCAAAAAATCCCGCAAATTCATAAATAGTCTACAAAATGATGAGAATCATGGAGCTAATCAGTCAGTAAGACAGTCAAAATACTGGCGGAGCATCACGTGAACAGATTTTCAGTCTCTCTCACTCACTCACTCTCTCTCTCACACACACACACACACACACACAGACACACACACACACAAACGCTTTCTCTCTCTCTCTCTCTCTCACATACACACACACACACACACACAGAGACACACACGGGCTCTCTCTGCCCTAATAATTATTCATTAGGCCATGATTAAAAAAATTTGATTTGATTCGCCATGTCGAGGGTGACATCATCACCCAGAAGCACTTGCGGAATGTACACGGTTGAAAAACAGTTATAAATTGTTCATATTGGTTATTTTATGCAGTTGTGTTGTGCTGGCTTAGTGTTTTATTAATGTAACCATCATCCTGTGGTGGTAGATGTGATTAATTTGTTTATGTGAGTAACTTACTATCTGTGAGATGTGCAGTAGCATTGATTTTATCAGCAGCTCAGAGAATGTTATGTATTTATCTGGTTTTTATGCAAAGTGTTCACCAGTAAGAAATAATAAGTCTGTTCTGTATTATACTGGATTTGCTAAGTTACCTTTTCTCTACCAGCACAATATGTAAGTAAGTTTTAAGCTTTGTATAGTTAATCTGATTGATGTGAGGATCAGGGGCAGTACTAGGGTGGGGCTACGGAGCAATAACTCCGGGTCTTTTCTCAATATCTCCGGATCTTACATCCAACCCAGAACCGGTCCAGCAACATCCGCTCCCCTCCTCTCCTCTCCTCCAGGACAAACTAAACTCGCACGCGCCGAACGAAACGCACCCCCCCCCGTGAGGACTGCGGGAGCAGTCGGGAGCAGGACGAAAACTTGCGGGAGCGGGACTAAAACATCAGTCCCGCGCAGACCTCATGAGCATGAGGCGATATCTACAAAACACAGACGTTGCTCAGGTAGTGCAGCTCATCCAGGATGGCACATCAATGCGAGCTGTGGCAAGAAGTTTTGCTGTGTCTGTCAGCACAGTGTCCAGAGCATGGAGCAGATACCAGGAGACAGGCCAGTACACCAGGACACATGGGAGGGAAACAACCCAGCAGCAGGACCGCTACCTCCTCTTTTGTGCAAGGAGGAACAGGAGGAGCAGAGCCAGAGCACTGCAAAATGACCTCCAGCAGGCCACTAATATCCATGTTTCTGCTCAAATTGTCAGAAACAGACTCCATGAGGGTGGTATGAGATTTTGAATGATTCCAAATACAGACCTCCAAGGAGTAATAATTTTGATTACATTGATCATTTTTATGTTATTTTGTTCTCAACGCATTCCACTATGCAATAAAGAAAAATAGATTTTCAACTGGATTATTTTATTTATTGAGATCTAGGATGTGTTATTTTGAGCAGTGTATAACCAAGAAACTCTAAAGCTTTAAAGTAAGACTAACATTCCAGAAAAAAAGATACAAGATTAAGATAGACATAGAAAAAAAATTGGCTTTACTCTTACTTTTACTTTTTGACGCTTTGCAAATTGAGCTGCTGGCAAAATTCACAGAAATTTATGTAAGCTTTTATCTTATCTATACAGCTCTCATAAATATCCTAAACACCTCTTTTATTGTATAGCAATGATAAAGTCCAGGTGCTGTTAAATACATTTAATCATGGATGAATTCCTCAAGGGTGCGTAACTATAAATTGTGTGGATTATTATAAGCAGCGTGACGGCAAATAACTTCATCCAATCCGCTTATTATTGTAATGAGGCAGGCAGTACTGATATATAAACATTTCACAATCAAACTATAAAATGGTTTTATGGAAGTAATATTTACAAAGTAGAAGAAAATTCCTAATATATGAAGTATACAGTCTTTAGCAAAAGTTTGTGCAACCTTGCTTACAGTATATGTCTTGTTGATTTCCTCTACACATCCTCTACAAAGAACAAACTTAAATACAGTGGAACCTCTGTTTTCGTTTGCCCTGGTTATTGTACAATTTGGTTATCATTGACTTTAATTGTGGGACATTTTGTCCCAGTTATCATTCACCCGGTTCTCGTCAGTGTGCCCACATGACTCGCTGCTAATTTCATGAAAACAAAGCACCCACCCAGGCGTTCATCACTCACTCATCATTCTTTCTAGCTTTATTTCTCAGCGTTTCTCTAGCTGTGTTTCTCATTGTTTATCTTACTTTATTTCTCGTTGTTTCTCTGGCTTTGTTTCTTGTTGTTTCTCTGGCTTTGTTTCTCGTTGTTTCTATGGCTTTGTTTCTCGTAGTTTCTCTGACTTTGTTGTTTCTCTGGCTTTGTTTCTCAGGCTTTGTTTCTCAGTGTTTCACTGGCTTTGTTTCTCACTGTTTCTCTAACTTTGTTTCTTGTTGTTTCTCAGGCTTTGTTTCTCATTGTTTCACTGGCTTTGTTTCTCAGTTTCTCTAATTTTGTTTCTCTTTGTGTCTCTGGCTTTGCTTCTCAGGCTTTGTTTCTCACTTTTCCTCTGGCTTTGTTTCTCACTTTTTCTCTGGCTTTGTTTCTCGTGTCTCTGGCTTTGTTTCTCGTGTCTCTGGCTTTGTTTCTCGTGTCTCTGGCTTTGCTTCTCACTGTTTCTCTGGCTTTGTTTCTCGGACTTTGTTTCTCTTTGTGTCTCTGGCTTTGCTTCTCATTGTTTCTCTGGCTTTGTTTCTCACTTTTTCTCTGGCTTTGTTTCTCACTTTTTCTTTGGCTTTGTTTCTCGTGTCTCTGGATTTGTTTTTCATTGTTTCTTTGGCTCTGTTTCTCGTTTCTCTGGCTTTGTTTCTCTAGCTTTTTTCATGTTGTTTCTCTGGCTTTGTTTCTCATTGTTTCTCTGGCTTCTCGTTGTTTCCCTGGCTTTGTTTCTCAATGTTTTTCTGGCTGTTTCTCTGGCTTTGCTTCTCGTTGTTTTACTGGCTTTGTTTCTCATTGTTTCTCATTGAAGTGCTCTCATTGTCTGTTTAAAGTGTACATTTAAAAAACTGCGGGGTCTTTAAAAAAAAACATCGACTGTTTTTATTAATGCCCCAACCCCACCCAACAAAAATCACAATTCAATTTCTTCTTTCTTGGTGAGGATGTTAAATGGCCAAAATTAACACAATGTATTGAATACTCTGTATTATATTGTATTATATGGGTAGATACATCTTTATACACATACTGTGAAAAGTTATATATGGTTATATATAATGGTTGTCTTAGGCACTTAATGGACACATATGACATATAACGTTTGTGGTACACTGTGATAATGTTAGTAAGGCAATATATTGCAAGTTTTAAATCTAAATTTAGGAAAATTATGTAAATGTAAATGAATGAAAAGTGTCAGTGGTGTACCATTACACTACTTGTTAACATTGGAGTGGAAGAGTCTAATGGCTGAAAGTACATTATAATACTGTTACCTAGCGATTTGGGATTTAAACACAAAATGAACCACCATGTGCCACCAGTCTTTGTATGTAAACTATTAGTTAAAAATCAAGTTTTTTTATTCAATATAATCAGTATGACAAAATTTAATATTGAGACACTCAATATTTTTTACACCCCTATTTAGGACAGAACACTGAGGTGAAGTTCAAAGGTGAATTGCACATAGCACTTGAGATTAAGTCAATACCGTCACCTTGAGCACAGAGTACGAACTGCCAAGTAAACAAAGCTCAGATCTTTTATCATCCATGCCTGCTACCTTTCTCTTCTTCCCCTGCGTGGGATTTTGTGATTTTGCGAGAGGATCAGAGAGCCTGGCTCTGCCTCCCGGACACGTTCAAGTCATGTAAATTTCTCAACAGGACCAGCCTCCGCAATTGCTTCATGAGAAGCTTTCCCCGAGAATCCAGCGGAGATTATTCAAGGTGACAGCACGCGTTAGCAGATCAAAGGCAAACACTCAAGCAACATTACTATTCTTTCTAATGTCTTCAGTCAACACAGCAGGCTGGCACACCTTTAACATTTAACACACGTAGGAGTCGTCCCACAACATTACGATCTGACGTAAAAGTTGCTGCTTACTTCATTAAGTTCGTCGAACGATTAGGAACACTTTAATTCCTCAATACAGCCACAGGAAGGTTGTGAAGAGGAACGGAATCATTACAAATTCCGTTTTAATCCCTGGAAAATATGCTGGTCTGTGTTTTCTCTTATGCAATTTTAGTGTATGAATAAAAAAGGCATGCGATCGAGTCAAAAGACTTTGATATGAGTTCTGTCTAAATCTAGCCACCCCCCCACCCAGTTGAAGCATCATTGTCTGTTACCTTGAGATTTGAGCTGACAGTAAAGATGCATGTTCCTGAGGCTTATCTAGGCCACTGTCATGCAAATAGAGCAAAGAGGGAGATGGCTATAGCTCTGAGGTGGTCCAAAGAGACAGAGAAGTGTGTGCATGTGTGTGTGGCAGGTTCAACTCACCCAGGTTCCACCGGAGCCCAGAGGTGGTGGTGACGCAGGGGCCGCCCATCGGAACCAAACCGCACCAGCTGCCCTCCAGATCCGTATTCACACACAGCTTGTACGGCCTGCCCTGTTACATCAATCCAAGAGCACAACTTCAAAATACAGATGCTATATAATAATCAGTAATAGTAATATGTCCCATATGTATTTATGTAATCTTTGCTTAATATATGTATTAAATCCAAGAAAGTAATTACAGGCAATAACAAGTCATACCTACATACATACACACATACATACATATATATATATATAGTTTGAGAACAGTTTTATTAAGTTTTGCACCTAGTTGGTCAAGGGTTCATCCTACATAGATATTTGTAACGATGACATTGAAACACACATACATACATACATGCACACACACACACACACACACACACTTTTGTGTAAAATACGACACTAAATCTGGTATAGTGGATCTACTATAGATGACTGAGTATCTGGAGCAGCAGCATTTGCGGGTTTTATCTTTGTGTCCAAAAGACTAAAAAAAGAATTTTATCTGTAAAAAATTATATGCTGTGGCCAATTTTGACTGACCCCAAACTTCTGAGGAGTGGCACTATATATACACTGTGTGCCATTTGCTTCTTTACCCAAATCGATTGTGAATAACTTTAATACTAATTAAGATCTGGTAGATGTAGGAGTAGAAGCCGGCGCCTGTCCAGCCGTTTCCATCAGTCACCTGCTGCGAACTGAGACACTAAAGTCCTCAGTTATCCTTGTAGACACAGCACAGGATGTTGGTTATTTCACCATATGAGTTGTGCAGTGATCTGTGTATAATGTATCAGTGCACAGTACAGGGGGAAGTGTTCATAGTGTGAACGTACTGGATAACATACTTGAAGTAGGAGATGCAATGGCAAATTAAAGCTGCAAAAAAAGCAGGTCTCATGCAGACACATCACCACCTGATCAGGAGAAAAGAACTGCATGCTGGACATTTTCAGCACATGTAACATCAGTATTTTTCACACAGACTGAAGTTTATTTAATCCAAATTTCATCACCAGATCTTCAGTAGTATTAAAATTATTCATGATTGTTTGAGTAAAAAAGCAAATGGGACACCCCATATATGAATGTTGTGTGTGTGTGTGTGTATAATAATAATAATAATAATAATAATAATAATAATAATAATAATAATAATATATTAATAAGATTTTTAAGGTTAAAATTATGCAGCCATTTGTGTTAGAGAAGAAACAGGTTATCCTAAAATAACTGACAATTGCTCAACTACTCTATAGTCACACTATCACACAGCAACATGCTGGCTTCACATTAATATCCAATAGTGTAAACCTCTGCTTATTCACACCTCATCTGCCAGCTCCCCAAAAGCAGTTGATTAATTATCCATGTGGAGTTGCTCACCTGTGTGCTCCAGTATTTAACACTACCACACTGAATCACTTCACCATCTAACCGGTCCTCGAGCTACTCTCTGAATAATATTCCACAAAGTTCAACTATGTGCAAATCCCAATTAACACATAGATACACAGACACACAGATGCTGCTGAGAACCTGTCAAAACTTTCTGAAATCCTAACATGTTAAAATCTAATTACCACCTTTTATAATAGCTCTAAACTACAAAGAAGACAGTTCAGCTGGAGTGACACTGAAAAGAAAGTTGACCTCGAAGGTTTTTCAGAACTTCTCAAATACACAAAACTGGACCTATGTTGAACAAAAAAGGTAATTACAGTTACCTGTTAGTTTCTAATGCCACTGTAGCTTTTAGATTGTCCATTTGAATCTGCATGCCCAAAATCTCAGGGCTGTTATAAAGCAACTATATACACTGAAAAGTAAAGCAAACCTACAAGTGTCAACATTTATGTGAACTTCTGGAGCAGATTTGTGAAGAACTGTCTGAAGAATATTTGATGTTTATTGTAGAAAGAATGTCACGAGTGTGTTCAGCTGTTATATGTGACAAAGGTGCTACTTTGTGTCCAAAGTTTAGACACATTTTGATCTATAAATTGATTCCATGATATCTTATTTAACTCCTATGCTTTCATTTCAGAGTACAATGAGACCATAAACTCAATCATTAAAAAAAAAAAAAAAAACTGGAGAAAGTGGGGTGTTCTAAAACTTGACCAGTAGTGTATAATGTAATAAATGCAAAATGTAGATTTTTTTTGTAAAAGAACCCTTCAATATAATGACACAGGCTTGATTTAATTTAATTAATTTAATTTCCAGGCTGCCCAGCACTGAAGGGACTTTATGTAGGAACTCCAACTTATGCCACAAGAGTTTGCTGTTCAGTAGGACTAAAACAGTGTTCAGAATTGTAACTGAAGGTATGGTACATGATTTATATAAAGTAGAACTAAAGCTGGGCGATATGATATTGTTCAGTCTCAATAATTATCACGATATTAAATTTTCTAACACTGTCATAGTTTAAAACAATATCTTTCTAAAAAAACATCAAACTAAATACATGAAATGTTACTGTTTAAAATATTTATATGTTTACTGTCGGGCAGGGTGAACGGATTGGGGAGTGACACCCCTCCTTCTCCTTCTCCTCACACAAACAGACAAGCACACAGCGACCTCGCGCTCTCTCGCCCGGCCAATCACATGCTTGTCTAAACACAACAGTGCATTTTGGCAGTGCTGGTGAGGAGGAGCTATCAAGCAACAGTATTACACGTCAGAACTCACTGTCAAGCTGCTTAGACGCGAAATGGAAACGAACGTTAATGCTTATCGATTTCTATTGTCCTGGCTTACGTCATTGAGGGAAAACTTATCTTGAAAAAAAATCAATATCGTTTTATCGTACAGCACTAAGTAGAACCTTTAATAGGCAGGTCAAAAAAAGAACAGCATGAACAGAAAGAAAAAGGTTTCATCAGGCAAATTCCTTTTATATGTATGGTATCAATCTCAGAATTTAAGTTACAGATGCCAGTCCTGCCACATATATGGCACCCCTGGTATATTGGTTTGAGGATGTTTATAATAAATTCACTTTTTGGTGAATTAGTCTGTGGGGTGAAAACCTGTGGGGTGCATATAGTCATATCAGAATATTATGATCACCTTAACCAAGCATCTGCTCCACAGGCCCACACATATTATATAATAACATATCAGTCATAATGAAGGTGTATTCAGAATGGACTTCTGGTACACTGAGTTCCATAACTGGTGCCTCACAGTGCACTGATGCAAGAGGAGAACAACTCCGGCGAGTATTACAGAGGAATCAACGTGCCATGATGGACCAGTTGCCCTCTATAATGAACACAGGAGCAACATGGAAAGTATCAGGGATCACCCCTGAGTCAACACTCTAAGCCAAGGGTGGTTATTCCCACTATTAGGAAAGGTGGTCATAACATTTTGATATGACTGTGTGTATATATACACATTTGAACATTTGGACACATTTTGTTCTCCAAAACACTCTGCATTTCTGTTTTAAAAATTCACAGCAGAAAACTATTAGAATCATATTGGAACTGGTGTGTTGGGAAAGGTTAGTGCAGCATTTTCTCTGCCAGATTTGAGTCTCTTTGTGTGGCATTATGTTGACCCCTGTGTTTGGGGAGATTGTGTGCAGAAATATCCTTTTAGAAAGCCTCAGACAGGCTGGCTTTCAGAGACGGTCTGGCTTGATCTGTCTGTGTCCTTCTCTCTGCACATCACTCAAAATCACACCATCAACAGTCTGGGCATGCAGCAGAAAAGCAGCCAACACACACTCTTACACACTCACTAGTTTTTAGACCTTGTCATGACATAACAATGTATGTACATATAACACCAAGTCAATTAAACTTCAGGAATATCAATCTGTCCAGTTAAGACTCATTAGCGATGATGAATTAATGTCACATGATTTGCACTGTTGTTGTTGCACTGCAGAGGCAACAACAACAAAACCCCCCCAAAATAAAATGGTTTTACAGGTGGTGGCTATAGATAATTATTAGTGTTGTGTTTTGGTAGAGTCATTGTCACAACTGGTAGCATGAGGTGGTACCTGAAGATGATTGAGGTTGAACAGGTAATCCAGCTCTTTACACACAGCACATCCATATATCACAAGGTCTCCCTGCACAGTCTCAAGAGCATGGAGGAGATACCAGGACATGGGCCTTTACATGAGGAGAGCTGGACAGGGCTCAGACAGGCATCAGCCCAGAAGAAGGACCAGTGTCTGCTCTTTTGTGTGAAAAGGAACAGGAGGAGCACTGCCAGAGCCCTACAAAATGACCTCCAACAGGCTACTGGTGTGCATGTTTCTGACCAAGAGTGTGGTATGTCCTCTACCGGGACCTGTGCTCATAGTTCAGCACCATGCAGCTCGATTGGCATTCACCACAGAACACCAAAATTGGCAGGTTCACCTTTTTTACCACATTCTCTCCACAGATGAGAACAGATTCACTCTGAGCACATGTGACAGACTTAAAAGAGTTTGGAGACATCATGGTGAAAGTTATGCTGTTTCCAACATCATCAATGTTTAGCGGTGGGTCAGTTATAGTCTGGAGAGGCATATCCATGGAGGGTCGCACAAACCCCACCAAGAGTCAATTGTAGCCTGATTATTATAAGGGATAATAAGGGATGGTTTATTGTCATTGCAACAAGTACAACGAAATTGCATAAGATTGAAAATAACAGCATTAACATTGGGAAAGATAGGAGATAAAAAACATCCTCCCAGACTGTCCCATTGTAATTGGGGCAGTTTGAGAAGTGAAAAAACACCTTTTTGCATAAGCACAAATACACACAGACATAGCCAAGTCATTGGGAGGGAGGATGGGGGGGTGGGTAAGGAGATAGAGAAAGTCCAGCTCCAGCATCGGCCATCCGGGGCCTTTCGGCACAGCAGCCATTACAGCGCTTCCACAGACCCGTGTGCTCTTGCATTTTGGTGAGGTTGGGGCAGTGGGAGGGCTGAAAAGCTGAGTGCCATGTCCTGGCGCCCAGACAAAAACAGGTACAGGTACAGGTTCTAGGTACGTTTCTCTTCTTAAGCTTGTGCTCACTCCAGGCTGAATACAAAGTGGTCATTTTCTGATGAAAATTAACACAAAGCGTAACTGTTTCTAATTTCATCTCACAAAGGCTGCAAAAAGTCCCAGAGCACCAACATGTCCCGATTTACCACTTACTCACTTTCTTATTAAATGAAAAATAGAGAATTAGAAAGGAGCAAAAAGGTCACAAAACGAATGCTATTAAAACTGAAGTAAGTTTTCAATAAAATGAAAATGTTCCATGGTTGCTAATTTGAGTGTTAATTAGGTTTAGGAAATCTGTGTACAAATACAAATCAACAAGCTTTGTAAGAGACAAATCAATGTACACATTCCTACATATTTTTAATTTCTAAATTTCATTCTTTCCCAGAATCAAATTTCCAGGTTTATATTTAAGTGTCTTTAAAGGTATAAAAATCAAGAAATTTCCTTAGACTTCAAAGGGTTGAATGGTAATTGTTAAACGAGTTGATTCTAATGCCCCAACAAGAGATTGCAGTGATTACCTCTCGGAGGAGAAAAGCCAGAGACGAACCCTGAATGACCACCACTGGGAGTGAGGTCATCTTCTGGGCATGAAAAAGAGTCTCCACTGTAGCCATAATCTGATCAAAACGGCCTGCAAGCCCACCCAGAGTCACTATGGTGTCAACCTGAACAAAGACAAAACAAATGAAGATGGAACAGTGTAACATCTACAACACCACACTAGCATTGAAGTAGTATTGAAACAACAGACAAATGAGCAGTACATCATTTGCATGCATAATTTATTTTTATGTATGTACAGTTTTATGCAAAAGTTAGTGCCCCCCTGGTTAAACTCTTTGTTTTATTGTAAAGAAAACAATTGTCTGCACATTTTAAAGCACGTTTGCTCTTTATTTACTGAATTTAACATATTGGAGTAAAATAATTCACCAAATACTCCAACATTGTACAGTAAAATTTGTAGAATTCAGTTACGGCAATAGTGGTAACATATGGTCAAAATATGGAGAACATTTCTCACATTCTGGGTTGGAAAACGATGGCAACTACTGAATCACAGCCAACTTTTTGCTGCAGAGCCTGTTTCCTCCAGCACATTCACAGCCGATGCCCTTTATTTCATCGTAACAAAGGCATGTGTTAAAAAGTGTCTTGTTTATTTATTTATTTATGATGGAAGAGTGCGAGAAGAGGACAGGAAAGTGTCGACGTTGCAGAAATGCAGTGATTATTACACTCGGCTCTGCTTGTCTGACTGATGCGCTCATGCTCGTATCTCTGGGAGCTTTAAACCCTCAGTGTGACACGAAGCTGCTTAAAATGCAGGGACGATAATCAACACATCACAAGCTTCCCCCACCTCCAACCCCCCCACAGGGCCGTTTAAAGAGCAAGTCATTACAAGCCGGTCGACACATAAATTGTACACATTACAGTGGTGGGGTAATTACACTGACGTTTCAGAGAAATTACTCAAAATATGAAGTACAACTCATAAGACGATCCCTCTAGGTTTCTCTGAAACTGCCTGTCTGTAATTCCCTTTTGACCTTCTGCAATGAAAGCAAGCAGAACAACCTGAAATTAAGATCTGAAGAAAGATGTAAACATGAAAATTAAACATTTTCTGAGATATTTAACCATATTTAACAAAGAATTCAAACTATATCTCTATATCTTATAGGTCACTTAGAATTAGCAGTTATTGTTTAAAATGTTCTTTATTAAGGGGGCAGTCGTGGTCGGGTGATTAGGTCTGGTCTTGCAGAATGCAGAGATCTGAAATTTGTAATTGTAGAACTACAAAGAACTAAAGCAGCTGATATTTAAGCAATAGAACACTCGAGGTCGTGTGTTATTCGCGATAACACACGACCTCGAGTGTTCTATTGCTTTTATACAACAGTTATTTTTTTACAAAATAAATGAAAAAAAAGAAATCAAAGAACCACAAGAAATTCATAAAGAATATGCTTTAACACGGCCTTCCGCCAAAAAGTAGTTCCACAAGTGTAACTGTAACAGTTCCCTGGCCTGTCTCAAAGGCTACGGCATATAGTTTATACAGGCTAATACCACGAACGTTAACTTTAAATCAAAGTTGGGATTAAGCAAAGATTAAGCGGTAAAACATACAAAATTCAAGGCATGCGCTAAATATAAAAATACCTTAAAAAAAGTAAGATAATTATTAACTACAAAAGCTGCTGATACTGTAAAGCTCCCTTTTGTGGTGCAGATAGAGCCATAGAAGTGCCTAAGTATTAAATTCAGCTCAGCTTTTTCAACTGTTACCAAATTGACCTTAAAGTCATTTTGTAAGAGCCAGTCCGTGAAGCACTTTGTAGCCCACTTTGTTTGTCGAATTGTATTTTGCTCATTTCGAGCCAGTTCCAGCTCGTTCAGTTGATCTGCTGTCACTGTAGTCGACCTAACAGTTTTCGTGGTGTTCTTAGTAGGGTGACCAGACGTCCTCTTTTTCCCGGACATGTCCTACTTTTCAGACTTAAAAAAATGTCCGGAGGGAATTTCAAGATCGTCCGGTATTTTGTTCGACCGCCTCAAACATAATACATACAGTGCATTGTGATTAGAATTGCCACTCTGTTCCATTCCACTCCATTCCAGGTTTCTCTGTATCGCAAATTAGTCACGCCCTTCTCCTCAAATCTATCTACTTTGCATTGTGTGTGTGTGTGAAGAAGAAAATGTGGGCTTGTATGGCGTTATATTTGTGCCACAATTCTGAGCGCGTGAGCGCTATGTTTTGCGCGAGCAAGAAGAGTTTTGCATGCACATGAACTCAATAGTGTATACAAATCTCTCTCCTGCCGCGCTGAATACTGCCCTCCCGCGCTCAACACTGCTCGCCTGCGCGATCAACATTTCTGATCTGCACGCTCACGCTCGCTTCGATTTGTACCGCGCATGCGCATGAGCATGTCAGTTTTATTGAATTCATTGAATCAGAGTCGTTTTTAGTGAAGGATGAAAACTTTTGCACTTTATTGATTTATTAAATGTATGTTTAATTGTTTGTTAAAAAGAAGTCGTTTACGTTTTCCGGACTTTGCAGGATTACTTGCTAAATGGTGGATTTACATAGACGATGGGGAGCGTATGTGCGTTAGCAACAGCAGGGTTGCCAGGTCCCCAAAAATCCCCATCAAAATGACTGACATAAAGCGCCCCATACAACCTGACACCAGCCTAAAATCTAGAGCGTCCAATCACAGATATAATTGTTAGCATTATTATTTTTATTATTAGTAGTAGTAAATATAATGTAAGAAGCCGGTTCTACGGCAATGCCGAAACAAAAGTGTACGTTTACGGAGGAGTTAAAGAAAAAATTCCTGTGCTTTCGCCAGGGTCGTGATCCGTATGAGGCAGAGTGCTTGACGTGTAAGGCAGTCACTTATGTGTCTGTGGCAAATAAAGGTGCCAACGACCTGCAGGTGCAACAAAGTTCAACAAAGCACACGAAAGCAGCCAGAGCCAGGGGCGAGAGCTCTTCGGCTAAAGTCACAGATTTCTTTGTATAGTCTTTCACTATTACACTCAAAACATGTCAGTGTATGTTTTTGTTAGTGTACTATGTTGTTTTGTGCTGTTCAATAAATGCAATTTTTACTCAGACACCATGTCATTTGTGTCATATCATATATCGATAAACCCCCCCCCCCAAAAAAAAAAAA
>BRDA01014376.1:19656-51084 GCA_036984385.1 Crenuchus spilurus | reverse complement strand
ATATGCTCAATTTCTTTTTTCCAGCCACTTATTGCTACTTGTCCCAACTTTTTTGGGATTTGTTGACACTGTGAAATTTTGAAACAACATATTTTTCACTTAAAATGTTACATTTACTCAGATTTAACTTTTGATCTGTCATCTATGTTCTATTACGAATAAAATATTGACATTTGCCATCTCCACATCATTGCATTCAGTTTTTATTCACAATTTGTATAGCGTCCCAACTTTTTTGGAATCCGGTTTGTACTTTCAGTAAAACAACATTTATGTATTAAAATCATTTGAATTGGTTTTACATAATATTCTAATATTTTGAGATACTGACTTTTGGGTTTTCATTGGTTGTAGATCATAATCAACACTAAAAGAATTAAACACTTGAAATAAACACTCTGTGTGTAACAAATTTATATAGTACATGAATTTCACTTTTAGAGTGGTATTAATAAAATAATTGAACTTTTTGATGATATTCAAATTTGTTTAGATGCACCTGTATGTGTACATAGTTTCATTAATAATTCTATTAACACAGGCAAATGTTTTAGTACACAAGATACTGTACTGACTGAAGTAAGTTAATACCTTCTCTACTTTCTATCTCTATTTTTAAACTCAACATTGACATGAAATGTTCACAAATTGGAAAGCTGGATTTTATGAATGCTGTAAAGAGAAACTTGAAAAAGAGTCGTTGATCTGACAGCAAAAATAAACTGAATTAATAACCTTAATAGACATATTAGACAGATTTTTTTACCAACATTTCAGTCTCTTTGGAACAATGCTAATTCAATGTTATATAAATGCAACTGCCAACTGGTTATTCAACATATAGTGACTCATATCATGTAGCCTTTTCCAATGCACAGTTTATATATAATGTTTGTTATTTTGTTCACCAGCTGGACACTTGATGCCATTCACAAGCATCTACAAACAAGTTTGAGTGGACTCGATTCAGTTCAAAAACTGACATATAAACAGGTGTTCTGACAGCATCACAGTGTGCACTGTCCGTCCTGTTCATCTCTAGAGCTGGCCAAGGTCCATAAATCATATCTGTGAGGAGAACATGTGCTTCACCTAGTCTAAAGCTCAATCCGTCTTTATATCTGACTGACTTCTTATGGAGAAACAAGATAAACTCAATTTCAATCTGTAAATTACTGCATCACTCTGATTTCCCATAAGGGCTGGTACACTGGTGTTGATTCAGAATTGCTTGGTTAAATGGTTGGTTGTTGTGGAGCAGCTGTAGAGTGATAAGGCTCTTTCTCTTTGCATTGCCCTTCTCATCTCGCAGCTGGACGAGAAACCATAAATAACCTTCAGCTCAGACAGGTCAGTGGCTACTTTAAAGTGGAGTTTAAATGAGACCTTTCCTCTTGACATTTTAGCAGCAAATGACACTTCCTTCAGCATTTGGTAGCGAAGCACCAATTGGAGCCCAAATGTGCCTTTCTCCCATTCAAATTAAAGTGTCAGTTAAGGTTAATAGTAATGCGAAAAGAGGACCACCCCTATAAACGCACTCAATTGAAGCCGTATCGGCCCAAATTACAATATCGGAATGGAGCCGGTCTCCAAGATCGGACTGAATTGGGCTTAAGAGTGTGAGCAGAACATCTGTCGCTTCTGATGGTTGATGCTTTTTGTCACAGCACAAAGAGACAGGATCACAGATGCTGGCTTCAGTTTACTTGTTTCTCTTTGTTACTCACCTGCCAAAAGAAGTTGCAGCTATCTAGAAAATGTTTTAGCACAACATGCAAGATGAAATTTCAATGCTTAACTTTTTCATTTTGGGTTAGTTACGGGCAATTTTATTTCTGCCCATCATGAATTTAACCTGCCAGACCACATGCCAGACCCCATCCATCCATCCATCCACTTAACTGTTTAATCCAGTTCAGGGTTCCTACCCCTTTATTGGGTGCTGGATAGGGCATTACACTATTTTAGCCACAGTCAGGACAATCTATCCTGGACACATTCACACCAGGGCAATTTAAAGTAACAAGTTCACGTGACGGCCATGCTTTTGGACTGTGGGTGGAAACAGGAGACCCAGGAGGAAGCCCACACACAGAGAGAACATGGAACCTCCACCCAGAATGTGACTCAAACCTGAGACCCCAGTGCTGGGAGGCAAACATGCTAACTACCATGAGACCTTATCACCCTCACCTAGAAATCACGTTTCAATTTTTGTCCACTAACACCAAATGTAATTGATCAGTGCAAATGTTGATTCTTTAGTTTAGAAATGGAGCTGGGAGGCTAGCATCACTAACAAACACTACAGCTCAAAATGTATTGTAGTAGTCTAGATGTTTCAGCAAATATAACTTCTTTTGACTAGCTCAACCTCATCCGGACCTTCAGTGCAATGTACACAATTTCAATCCAATACAATTTTTGCAAAATGTAGTGAATGTTTTCTCATAGTTCACTAGTCTGTTTATGCTCTGGAAAAAAGTCCAGTGCTCATAATCAGCCCTGACTCTGTAAAGGAGTGGCTCGGACCAAGAAACACAACACTATTCCAGTCAATCAGCAACAGGGAGCTGTTTCCCAGGATGAGGGAAAAGGAGGGGTAAAGGTGTAAACATTGATGAGGAGTTTGGATGGTGGAGAGACCTCCGATTGCTTCAGACATGAACAGGGATGAGGATGTTACTCTATTCCTGTTCGATAGGTGGGGAACACTGACTTGCTGTTTCAAAGAAATAGCTCAGTAGTGTTTTGACATGTTTGTGATGGACAATCAGAACTGGTTGGTTTAGCAACAGCAACTGTAACAACAGTAAAGATTTCATTTCTAATATGTAATCTATAAACAGAATACAGTGGAACCTTGGTTTTCATCATTAATCAGTTCTAAAGTGCATGATGATAACCATAATGAAAGATAACTGAAGCAATATTTCCCATATGAAATAATGTAAATCCAATTAATTTGTTCCAGACACTTCAAAAAATTACAAAAACAACAAAACATACATCTTATATAGAATAACTATAGTTTACATACAGAAAACAATGAGAAATAAATACAAAAGACTAATGACATGGATAAATGAACATTTAATATCACTCTTACAGGTTTACGCTCTGTTTTAGTGTGTGCTGGTGTGGTCCACTTTGTTTTGTACACCCATTCTCAGGGTTCTCGGCCCCTATTTGTTTTCATGCTTTGCTTTAGTTTGACATGGCTTAGTCTGTTTTGAGCGTTATCAATGAGAAACAAAGCCAGAGAAACAAGAAACAAAACCAGAATGATTGACAGACATGTGGGTGAGTGATGAATGCGTGGGTGGATGCTTTATTTTGCAAAATTAGCCCTGAGTCATGAGGGCATGCTGATGAAAACCAGGTGGATGAACGATAACTGGGACAAAATTCCCCCCAAAAAAGTCGACGATAACCAAACTGTATGATAACCAGGGCAAACAATAACCAAGGTTAAACTGTATTTCTTTGGGTCTGCAAGTCCAGTGTCATTACCTTGGCAATTTGCTTGCATTAATTTTGTGGACAGATCTTCTGAAGGATCACAGACGGGACAGATGTGTTTGTTTTGCCTTTGAGTTCAAATATCATGTTGTTCTTCAGAATCGTATTCAGTATCTTGAATTAAGGTCTCACAGAGTAGTCTATGTGGTTTAGGACAGAGTATGACTGCACTTAAAAAATGAATAAAACTGCACTGCTACAGGCAGTCACTTCACACAGCTGCAGGGCTGGTAGATCTTCAGCAGATTGACAGTATTTATGACAGTCTTCATCATTAAAACTGGTCTTAAATCAATACATTCTATTCTGATTCAGTACTTTAATATGGTGGATGGAGTATTTGCCATAAGACTTTAAGCTAAAAGTAAGTCATACTCTGTCCTAAATCACAGTGACTAGTCTGAGATCTACATTAAGATCTAAGATATATTTTGAGCTGTTTGAAAGATGTTTCATTGATGTATTTTGGCAGACCTGACTGGAAAATTAAGTGATTATTAAGGTTTAGTGTTTCTTAGCAACATTAGCCTAGCAGAAACGGATCTAAATCAAAGATGCAAAATTTGGACTACAAACAAATAAACATGTACAAACTGATTGACTACATTTGAGGTAAGTGAAAAAATTGATAATGTGATTTGGAGTGAACTAGCCAGATGATCTTTTTACAGTGCACTCTAATCTGATATAATACAGATTAAATACATCCACCTTTACAAGATTGGATTTGAAGTTTTAAGTCTAGGGTTTGGGGGTAACAACTTCTAAACTAACTGAAGTAATTTTTTAATGGAATGCTACATGTCTGACTTTCTCTACATTTATTCAATAACATCAACAAGAAACTTAATTTACTTTTTACTCAGCTCTACCTGATCTGAGTCCTGATGTTTTGGGAGGCTTAATTTCCACCAGTAGGTGTTGGTTCACCTCCTGGACTGCTTTTTGATTAGTCACACCTCTCACTTTGAAGATTTAGTGCCTTCTTTTTAATAAAAAAAATGCAAGAAGAGAAGGGTGTTTACAAATCTAGATGCAGGATGTTCCAGTGTTCTTGGCTTCTCTAACTTAAATAACATTACTTTGACTTTACTTTAAATTGGGCATGGATTTAGACTACAGCTTTGGTTGAAGCAGAGAAAACACAAAACAAAACTAGGTAGATATGGCCCATCAAGGGACCACTGGTTTATTCAAACCATTCTCAACATACACTCTCCATTTACATCACCACAGAGCTGTGAGTACTCTTACACTCTAGAAAGTCTTGACATCCTGCATTTATTTACATGTGGAAAGCTGTATTACTCTTGAGATTTTTACTCATAGCTGATATCCTAATCTGAAATACTTCACAGTCACTGGCCCAGAGCTTCTTAATAATCAAAACAGACAATAAGGCTTTGATTATGCCTCTATGGTGATGAGAAGCTCCTCAACAATCTGCAAAGGTCATTCAAAAAGGGTCACACACAACAACGCATCATAACTAAACAATAATTATGTGATGAGTCCAGCATTTACCAGACAGCATTTGGGTGCCATCCAAGTATATCCATTTTCCAATTAGCATTTTGTCCTATTTCAGCATATTTAAAAAATATATATTGTATATATTGTTACAAATAACACACATTTTTATTCTCAAATGTGTTTTCTTAGAAAAGGTTCTTTAGTAGAGCTCTAAAAAGAGTTCTGCTATTGTGACAGATATTTGTGTCAAAGAAGAGTTTACATGCTTTATTTGATTACCAAATTAAGTGTAAACAAAACAATATCTGTTCTGAAAAAACAATACGCACTTAACAGAGGATCCTCCCAGGGTGAAAAATGATTGGCTCTGGATTTTTATACTAGTGAATCTCCATAAAGTACAGTATTGTGACAAAGTTCATTTGTATTCATAATTTTTCAATAGAGTAAACTGTAATATATATTATATTCAAAATTCAATATATATATACAGGGGTTGGACAATGAAACTGAAACACCTGGTTTTAGACCACAATAATTTATTAGTATGGTGTAAGGCCTCTTTTTGCGTCCAATACAGCATCAATTCATCTTGGGAATGACATATACAAGTCCTGCACAGTGGTCAGAGGGATTTTAAGCCATTCTTCTTACAGGATAGTGATCAGGTCACTACGTGATGCTGGTGGAGGAAACCGTTTCCTGACTCACTCCTCCAAAACATCCCAAAGTGGCTCAATAATATTTAGACACAAAGACTTGCTGTCTTGGTCACAAATGTGCCAGCAAGACGTGCACCAACAATTAGTCCTCTTTTGAACTCTGGTATGTCACCCATAATGTTGCGTGCGTTGCAATATTTTGAGCAAAACTGTGCTCTTACCTGCTAACTGAACCTTCACACTCTGCTCTTACTGGTGCAATGTGCAATTAATGAAGATTGTGACAAACTGTGACAAACTGCAATCTGTTTTAGGTTTTAATGTTGATTCTGTTTGAATAGTAATTTACCAAAAACTTGAAATGAAATACAGTACCAGTTATAAATTTGGACACGTCTTCTAGACATTCAGTGTTTTTTCATTATTTAAAAATGGTCTGCATTGTAGATTAATACTAATGTCATCCAAACTATGAGGAAACACATATATAGTTATTTAGTAAACAAACAAGTGTTAAACAAACCAGAATAAGTTTTATATTTTACATTCTTCAAAGTAGGCACCTCTTGCTTAGATGGCAGCTTTCTTGGCATTTTCTCAGTCAGCTTTATGTGGTAGTCACCTGGAATGGCTTTCAGTTAACAGCTGTGCCTTGTTAAGAGTTCATTACTTACATTTCTTGCCTCTTAATGTGTTTGAGACATCAGTTGTGTGTCTACTTTGAAGAATCTAAAATCTAAAATATATTTTGGTTTGTTTAACACTTTTAAGTTTACTACTTGATTCCTTATGCGTTCCTTCATAGTCTGGATGACTTCAGTATTCGTTTATAATGAAATTTTTGACTTGTACTGCAAATAATCTTTGTTTTAATTGGTGGTCCTGTATTGTAGCTCATTCAGAAAATAGTCCTGGCTGTGTGAATGGGCAAAGCTATGAACTTTTAAGTTTACTACATGATTCCATATGTGTTCCTTCATAGTCTGGATGGCTTCGCTGTTAATTTACAATGTAGGAGGAAAAAAAAGAAAAACATTGAATGTGTCCAAACCTTTGACTGGCACTGTATTCTAACAATGTGAGATTCTGGATTTCTCATTTTCATGAGCTACAAGCCTTGAAAACAGCTTGAAATGTCACTTTACATGTAATATATATAAAATTTGACAGTTTACCTTTTTGAATTGTGAATCAAAATGAACTTTTTCAAAATATCATATTTTTTGAAGTAGACCTGTGGAAAACAACCGATTTATAATATGCAAGATGATCCTACTGTCCAAAATCAAGGGTCAATATGATATTGCAATGTGAAAACATTGAATATTAATATGCAGATGTTAAGACATCCAGCAATAATTATGTATCACTCACCAATTACTGCAGAATAAAGCTTGATTATATTTGTGGTGTATCTGAGGTAAAGTGGTGTAATACAACATAAACTATTTACGGAACATGATGTATACCAGTTTCACTACGTGTGAAATGCCTGGTGTGATAGATTTTGTCATATGATAGTATTAAGAAGAAAGAAGGAAGGAGCATGATAGGGAACAAAGAGGATATACAGACTAATGTATGAACAGAAAGCAATAAAACACTGCAATGGATTTTTGACTAGGTCATCTGAATACGGTCTGAAGGGATATTACCCTGTAATATTTTAATGTTCCTTATGCAGCTTGTCTCATTTATAGCTTCCCACTTCCTCTGCTAAGTTAATTAACCTAGATAGGAGCTCTCACTTGTCTGCTGAAAGAAAGGATTCAATTCACAGATACAATAGTAACTTTCAGGTATATTCATTAATTTATCAATGTTCTTTTAATAAGACATTAATTCACTCTAAAATAATTCACTGCGTGATTTCTAATGACTAATCTCATTTCAAAAATGATGTACTAATTAACAATATGCTAATTTGAACACTTTTTGTGTCAGGCTAGAAGAATTCTGACACAGACTAACTATGATTGTCAAAATATGAAATTTATATATATTTATATATAGATGTAATATCACCAAGTTTGAATGACATTGCAAAATGTAAAAATATTTGTCTGAAGACTCAAAGTTAGCTGAAAAATATGTACAAATGAAATTTTTAATTCACTCTTTAATCAACAAGCAAAATACAAAACTCAATTCCAAATTAGTTGGGACACTGTGTAAAACGTAAATAACAATGCAATGATTGAACGTAGAACACATATCAGATGTTGAAAGTGAGGTATTTTACCATTTCATTTGACAAAATATGGTTAACTATGGTTTCCTTGTGCTGCTGTAAGTCACCCAGTAAAGACTAAAATATGAATTCAAAAGTGGTGGAGATGGGTGTTTGTTGAACCACATAATACATCTTTAGGTATTAATGTTTCAGGTCCAGCTTGATGACATGGCTGACAGTCCCCAGATGCAAATACAACATTATGATAAGTATACACTCACTGGCCACTTCATTAGGTATACATACCTTGTATCTACACTCGTCCATTTTGTCAGCTTCACTGACCATACAGGTGCACTTTGTAGTTCTACAATTACAGACTGCAGTCCATCTGTTTCTCTGTATAAAATGTTCGTCCCCGTTAAGACCTTCATAGGATTCCCAAAAAGCAGGTAATATTTGGGTGGTGAATCATCCTCAGCACTGCAGTGACATGGACATGGTGTGTTAAGAGTGTGTTGTGCTGGTACAAGCTGTTGATGTTTTTAAACACTTCAGTGTCACTGCAGGAGAGAAAATAGCACACTATCCAAACCACCCAGCCAACAGACTTTACATCTACAAGGTGAACCAATAAGGCAGGTGCTCAAATCTGGTCTGCAGTACAACATTATGTACAATTAGATATGTCCTTCAAATCCCCAAAACTCTTTTAAGCTACAAAATGTAACATTAAAACATTGGTTGTGTATATATTTCACATATAGAACATATTAACAAAGAAAGTAAACACAAAGACAATACATTTGTCAATGCAGCTGTGGTCTGGTGGTAGGGATCTGGTCTTGTGACTGGAAGGTCACTGGTTTGATCCCCGGGCAGGTCATGACTGAAGTGCCCTTGAACAAGGCACCTAAGCCCCAGCTGCTCCCTGGGCGCCATGTATAGGGCTGCCCACTGCTTCGGGCACATGTTCACAGCCTAATGTGTTCATTAGTGCAGGGGTTCTCAACTGGTCTTAGCTCAAGACCAACATTTTCTCATGGCCATTAAGTCACGACCCACTTTTAATGAATAAAAAACAAACAAATGTATTTTTTAAAACTAGCCTTGAGATTTCAGGGGGGACATGACCGGTGGATCATAAATTAAATTAATATTATGAATTACATTACTATTATTAAACTAACTAATAACTATTATTACAATACATTACTTACAAATTATGATTTATATTTGAATCGATACTATTCATAATATTAATAATATACTAATAACAACTATTAAGTGTTATTATTAATAAAATAATAAAATTAATATCTATCATTAATAAAATTTTAATACATTATTATTATATAATATTATTTAATATTTATAAAGTGTTAAAAGCATGTAGCATAAAATTATCACCCAATTCTGTGTTTCACTTTTTCAGTCACCTTCACTCACTACCACCAATTTTACATTTATATTTGGACTGTATGGTCAACAGACCTCATTTATATAAAATTATTCCTCATTTCTGAGTAAAAATAAGCAGAAATTCTGAATTATTTTGACAATAGTTCAACTTAGAGGCATGTAAATGGATGGCTTATCACAGACTGGTAGACGCACTCACACAGACACAGACTCAAATGTTAATGTTTTTAATATGAAACCTCTTATATTAAAATATGTCTAGCTGACGTGACACAAACATAACAAACATCCACCATCTTGACAACTTATAGCGGCAGTTGAACACAAACTGCTGGATAACTTGTAAAACACATGTTTACTGTTTGATGGAGTAACAGTGGGGACAGCCAATCACACGTTAGCAAGAAACGGCAGAGCCAACCGATGAGCTTGTGGGCGGTCTAATTTACGTTTCAAATGTTCCGGGTTATATTTGTGTTTTGCCATCTTGCCTCCAAACACCACAAATTTAAAGAGAAGGGTAAAGGACAAACAAATGGTAGTTACCATGGCAACAAGAATGCTGCGCGCGTCTGATGCTGCCTCTCTGTCTCTTTTTCAAGATAAAAAACAAGTACAAAATCAGATATGCATTGATTATTTTTCATTTTTAATTGTTTTAAAATTTAACTGTCTGTGACCCACCCAGAACATGACCGCGACCCACCAGTTGAGAATTGCTGCATTAGTGTGTTTCACTGCATGGACGAGTTAAATTTGGAGCCCAAATTCCATTCTGTGCAATCTCATTGGAAAATGGTTTAATCTAATCTAATTTAATGTGTTTTGTGGAAGTAATTAACATATCTAAAACAAGTTATTTCCCCATGTACACATGCCTCATACTGTACTGTTTTAAAACTGTTTTGTGTGTAAACATGTCTCTAACAGATCCCTCCATTTGCCTCAGAAAACATTGAGCAGCCAGGCACGTTTTATCAAGCCACAGTAATACAGTGTTTACAGCTCTCGGTCCAATAAAGCTCAGCACTCTAAAGCTAATCAAAGAGCACAGGGAAAGGTCACCGCATTAATTACATTTAAGGCAATGTGAGATAATGACAGGATACGGCTCAGTCTGAGAGCTGAAACCATTGAAGATTTCCCTTGCCGTCAGTCTGCATTTGCACATAATCACTGCGGCCGGCTGTAATTGGGCAAGGTTAGAGGTCGCCATTACATTCTCCATCGTTGCAGGGACTTGTGGGAAGGCAAAACAAAACAACCTCCCCTCATGTTGATGGAAAACAATGTCATGTGAGCAGCGTGATTTACAAGTGCAATTAGCAACATATTGTGCTATGAAGAGGGGGTCCAAACCCACTCCATCTTTGATTGTGATTTCCTTTGCAAAAGGGCAAATCTGCTCGCAGCAAAGACGGTTCTTTCAAAATAACATTTTTTCACATTCTTCTCATTACTTTTATTTTACAAATAACAGAGGAAAATGTAACTAACATGTATCAACATTGTGCTGGAATACCAGAAACACAGAAGAAAAGCAGAAACAGAGAAGCTGTCTGTTAATCTCTTAAACAACCTCCCAACACCAATTCAAGAATCTATTCTTACATTCAGAGATTCATTACTTTCTTATTTCACACACAAAAGGGAGGATTCTTATGAAAACTAATTTTTTAATTCTACTCAAACTGTTCATTTCTCATCATTTTTGAGCTGCCAATAAGTAACAATGTTACTTATAGCAAATAAACCAGGTGCCTACACCAGGTACACCAGGTGCTTTTTGGAATAATTGCTAAAAATGCTGGAAAAGGAGAATTTGTGAGGGCAGTCTTATTAATGTCTGAATAAGTCTCAAACTAATAGAACTGAGCTCTCAGTTTCTGTCCTGATGAAGGGTGACCTCTTGTGGCACAAATCTGTATAGCAACATGAACCTAATAAAGTCCCTTCAGTGCTGGGCAACCTGAAAAAAATTACTTCTGGAATAGAAAACATAAAAGCATCAATTCGGAATCAAATCAATTTAAAATATCAATGGTGATACCCAGTAGTGATGGGAATTCCGGCTCTTTCTAGGGACCCGGTTCTTTTGGCTCGGTTCACTAAGAAGAGTGAAGAGTGGCTCCTTAGATTTGGTTGCTTAAATCAATTTATTATTATTATTATTATTATTATTATTATTATTATTAATTTATATTTTTATTTATTATTATAATATTTTTTATTATATTAAATTATGTGTAAAATGTAGTACATGTAGTAAATGTAGTAGTGTAAAAACATACATTGTATCAAATATGTAATATTTATATGGCGTTATTTATACAAAAATAAATTATGAAATATAAAAACAAAGGCCCATCTCAAGTAAACAAACAGGTCCAATTTCTAAATGTGTATATTATTTGTAAATTTGCAACTACACGATAGGAAATTCACGTTGCAAAGTATACACTCTGCCTTTGAGCTGTCTATCACGTTAAAATGCGTCCAAACTATACTTCAATCATTCGCGACCAACCCCTCACTAATACCCAGCCCTAATTAAAAGCATCAAAACACTTGCTGTGAAATTCAAATTGTCTGATGCAATGAATACTTAATAGCAAAGCATAAAAATAGAAAAAGTAAGTAAATGTTGAAGTTACAGTAAGTAAACTAAACACAAATTAATGACTGGTTCACATTACACAACTGGTTGAGCTGCAGTCGTGAGTTTTTCAGTTGTGGCTTTCGCACCACATGACTGGTCGTCGACACGGGGTCACGAACTATGCAACTAACCTGGCCGCTCTCCAAAACCAAGTTTTGTAAAGATAACAGAACAGTACAGCTGGGATGCTGCTATGAGTTTGCAATACAGCGCACTGGCTATGAGCCAGCAGTACAGTTACAGTTACTGTATATAACATACATACTGTCGGCAGCTTTATTTCATCTGTCCATTACACTGATCATATATATATGTATTGATATAATCAATCACATTATTTCTGCAGTTCCGTCACAATAACAATAACAGAGAAATTGCGTCAACAGGTGGCACGGTGGCTTAGTGGTTAGCACGTTCGCCTCTCAGCGCTGAGGTCTTGGGTTCAAGTCTGCATCTGAGTGGAGTTTCCATGTTCTCCCTGTGTCCGCGTGGGTTTCCTCCAGGGACTCCGGTTTCCTCCCACAGTCCAAAAACATGGAGATCAAGTGGATTGGATACTCTAAAAAAAAATTACCCTGGTGTGTGTATGAATGTATGTATGTATGTATGTCCAGATATGGTTGGCACTCTGTCAACAACAATCCTAGTACTCGATGCAGTCCTTCAGGTGGACGGTCGTTTCCGGTTGAGAGTATGCTGTGCGCGACTGGCTGCCGCTTCTCACCGGAGTATGTGTATATGAAGTGTGTTGATTGTAAAGCGTTCTTGGGTGTCTAGAAAGGCGCTATATAAGTATAATGTGTATGTATGTATGAACAGACAAGTGGTTCTCTCTCTATGTGATCACATTAGGTAGTAGGTAGTATATAGTTACTGCAGTTGACCCAGTCACCCAACTGCATCTCAGATATTCAACATGTCAAATATCTCCCAGTCATCAGCAACTGGGCGTCGATCAGTCAGTGACGGCTCAGCGAGCATCTTTCAGGAGTTCACACTACATGACTGAGTGAGCCAGAGTCATCCCCGACTCGCCTCAGAGCAAAGCAACCCATAAAAAAACTGGTCAGCAACTGGAAAACGGCTAAAATCATGTAGTGTGAACTAGGATTAAGCAACATTGTTTACGGTCATTGACCTTTTAAAAAATAACAATTTTACTTTTCCACAATAGTAGCATAGAATGGAAAGGTCGAAGAAAAAACAAAATGCATACCCTGGACCACCATAGTACCCAGCCTATTTTGTGTTCATAATGTGTGTTATATCACAAAAAAACCCACCAAAAAAACAGCACATTACTATATCTGCCTGTTCATCCTACAGCAGTTTCATCCCACCTATTACTGCAAACAATTCAAGGAGCATTTCAGTATAGACTGAAGTAGAATATAGGGCAGCCACTTAGCAGAGATTATTCAAATATATCATTTGTAAAGGCATGGTGACAAATATGGATTGTTTAATTCTAAAAGATAAAAAGAGGCTGGAAATGGTCACATATAAATAAAGTCAGCTTATTTACAATTAACTACAAATTCATTTTCAGTAGATAAAAAGTAGTCAGTGGACTGTATCGGGGGGTGGTGAAGAATACAAGATGAGCACATTAAATAAATTGACACATTTTGTGCAACATACAAACAAAGAGAATTGGCATGCCAATGAGAGGTGATCTAATAAAGGATGTAAAGTGTAAAATGAATGAAAACAGCGTGCATTCATAAGCTTTTAAATCACAACAAAAGCTATTCCCAGTCCCTGCCAGTTCCAGTGAGATGGCGACTGTGCACATGGCTAACTGTCAAAGAAAGGAAGTGAAAGCGCAGTTATGACAGCTCGAAGGAACATTTACTGATGATGGAGGCATCAGAGGAACAGAACTTTGACAGGTACAAGTGATTTGATGGATGGCGACACGCAAGCAGAGCGGCCACATGCACGTATTCAAAACGCGGTTTGTTTTCAGGAACATCCTTTGAGGCGTCTTTGGCAGTGCTGTAGCGAGCTGATAAGAACGGCACGTTTTTATAAGAGCTCACTTTAAGCGAACATCACTGCTAATGTGCTCAATGGATCATTAGGTCTCTTATGAATGCACCTCACACAGTTTTGATTCCCTTAAATACCGTGTGTCCTCCATTACAAGAACAAATCTGTTTTGGATGCTAACTCCATGTTATGTGGATGTTATTGCATGTTGTATCTATTTATTTACAATAACTGCATCTTTCATCACATCTTGCACAGTCTGATAAACAAGTTCTTGGGTTTTGGCATAATGTTGATTTATTTTCACATCTATTTATAATATCTGTGGAAAAAAAGCATTTCAAAAGGAGACTTTAAACTCATTGTTAAGCCGCAAATATTTAGATGTCAAGAGATCTCACTATCAGTTTGCTATTTTGAAATAGGCTAATTACATGTTTAAATATATAGTGAATTGTGCAATTCCTTATATTTGAGGGGCAGCTGTGGTCTGGTGGTTAGGGATCTGGTGTTGTGACTGAAAGTTAGCTGGTTCAATCTCCGGCGGGTCATGACTGAAGTGCCCTTGAGCAAAACACCTAACCCACAATTGCTCCCCGGGCACTGTGGATAGGGCTGCCCACCACTTGTGTGTGTGTTCAAAGGTACAGATGGGTAAAACGTGGAAGACAAGTAGTGGGACAAATAAGGGATTATAAAATAAAAATAAATGATTTTAATGTTCTATTTACATAATAAATGCACAGGTTTGACTCTACATTTCATACTTGCTCTATTTCTTTCAATGTCAATAAAGCCCATATCATAATTTTTTTTCTCTTCTACTAATTAACACAAATGTGGTTTGGACTGTAAGTCTAGAATCTGCACTACTAACACAATTTCTCTGCTACGAGTGAGAAGTAATTAACATCAAATTACATCATGTTTGTGGTATCATAAGCCATAACTAAGGATGTCTAAGGGCTAATCTTCTTTTCCTGAATGTGAAAATGAACTTGAAATGTTCCTTAACTACTGCAATTGCAGCTAAAACAACCAAGAGCCAAAGGTGAAATTTGCCATCACATGAGTTCCTTCACTTCTCATTCTGAAAGCAGAGACTTCAGTCTTATTTCTGGCAGAAAGAAGCCAAGGGGCCTCCAAAGAGAAGAAAACAATTGACAAGAGGGGCGCCAATTTAAAAGGGGTGTGGAGATGAATTTGGCCTGTCATTGAGTGACAACAGGTGATAGATCTGAAGCTGAAAATACTAAAGTAGTGCAGCTGGCTGGATCCTGCAGCAAAGCACCAATGAGTTCACATTTCCTCTAATGTGAGCTATGACACCTGAACCTCGACAGCTCCGGATCAATCTCTGCTCAGCCTTTAGAGGTGTTAATAAGGAGTCAAACTGACTGTTCTTACTGTTCCTGTTGACCGTCAGTGAGGTGAAAGAGATGATTGGCTCCTCCATCTGCACATGCCCGGATCACGGCTGCAATGACACACAGAATACAGGAACCATAAGTATCTTTAAAGTAACATATGGGACAAAGATCAGAGGTCACTGTAATAATACAATCCAATTTTAGCTACCTTGCTTGTTAGTTAGCTTAAGTTACTGACTGCCAGTGTTGCTATTTGTCACTCATAATGCAGGATTGTCACATATTTAAAAGTTGTTGGAATGGCCTTGCAGGTAGTTAAGGTGTTGTTACCCAGTTCTTATAGTCTGCAATGTGGCTGTTAAAGTGCTGCCAGGTGCTTGCTATGTTCTCCAGAGTGATTGCTAAAATTCACACCACCACCACAACACACCATTCTTGATAAGAGCATTACACAATCAGTTCTGTGATGATATCTTGAAAATAGCAGGAGAAGGAAATTCCTGTTTAATAAAATGTTATAACAAAATAATTTCCCTAAGAAAATGCTGCATACTATATTAACTCAAAACAGAATACGATTAATCCCCTTTTCACACACATTTCATACACCATCATGACTGTGTTAAAAATAACATCATAGTAAATATGCATTTACTAAATACAGCAAACCAGAAACAAGTGGAGAAGCTCAAAGTCAGTAGAATGGAGCCAGGAATGACAGACAGTCTCTGAATATACTCATCAATATCATCACTGCCCTTATGCAGAAGATTTTAACAGTGTATCAAAATGCTTTCCAATGCAAGTCTGCAGAACTGAATGGGAGACAGTATAGCAGAGGGGTCAGTTCTGTGTCTGATAATGAAAACAGTGCAAACTGTACAACCTGTTGTGGAAATTTTCCACAAGCTACTAAAAACACTAAAGACAGCCATGTCCAAGATACTGAAGACTAAAGACAGAGTGGAATCACTGTTAATTTGACCTCAGACTGAAGTAGACATGTTATGTTATGTTATTGTTTAATTAAAGTTATTTATAATGTTGTGATTATCTGACTGAATGACAAAGGTTTTTTTTAGCTTTTGAGAAATAATACTTGTCTGTCACAGTCTCTTTGCTTCATGATACATGACTACTGGTTTTCTAGCATTGAATTTTATCCAATACTACTAAAAATGTATGCATTACAATGTGCATATATAAGAAAATATAACACAAAAGGAGAGTCGAAATAATGATTCTTTAAGAGCTGACTCCCCATCTCCACTTATACCAAAAATCAAAACTCTGCCGTAAAACTGGTATAGATAGAGCTGCTTTAGATCATTGAAACTACTTGCTTTTCTCTTAAAAATCAGCAAAAATCATTAAGCTAATGAGCAGAATAGATCCTACCAGGCACCTGAATGTAACTGCATCATTTAAAGTTAAATTAAAAAAATTAAATAAGAAGCTAACTTCAGCTTTGTGCAGAAATCATCAGAAACAGCCAACATCAGCAGAAATACTTACTTCCCCTTCACCTTTATTGCCACAACCAGTCAGTATTACTTTCTTTTAAAAGAAAAGCTTCACAGAGTTGTACTGACCCCGTTTGAAGAAGCATTGAAACACAAAGTGGTTATCACACACAGGCTGTGCTCTGTGCATAAGATCCTGTGCTTAGTTTTCTCTCCCAGAATCAAAATGACAGAGCTCTCAAGCTGCAGGTGGAGCTAGTCAGACAGGTGGCAGAGATCATTATACGGGGTCATAAGGGGAGCCCAAACTGAAGGGCTTGTCAAATTGTCAGACCTTAATGATAATATCCATGACTTCTCAAAGATTTTTGACTGAAGATTAGATTAAAAAATACTTTTATATCAAATGAATAATTCATAAATATGATGTCCTTTATTCATTCACATTGAAAGTGGCAACCTGACAGACTACCCTAGCTTGACATGATCAACTACATATTCATATACTAAAACTCTCACATTTATACATACTGATATGTAAAATTAGTTTTATCTTGAGAGCATGAAATGATGAATTATCTAACTTGCTTACTTAGCTTAACACTAGTCATGTTAACATGAAAATATCTAGAATTACACAGAATAATGAATAGAATCAAACAAGTCAAAGTTAAGAGTGAAAACATGAGCAAAAATGTTCATTCTGTGGAACTGAACTTTTGTACTATATTAGCACTAGCTTCCTAATAAACAGAAGCCACCTTAGCAATCACTTTACATAATGAAAAATCTAAAAATAGAAATCAACATACCACTCTGATGTATGTTTTGAAACACTCATTGGTCCTGCAATAGTGCTTTTTGGCTGTATACTCACTGCAAAAACTTCGTTCTAGTAGTTTTTGTAGTACAGAAAAAAACAAATTAACAAATTTCCTCCCAATTTTAAATGCAGTCACCCAACCAAAGCATGTTTGGTGACTGAAGTATCTTTACCTTTTTAATAGAGCTATAAGGCTAATGTAGTGATGTAATGGAAACATCTAACCATTAGGGTGGTCCAGGGTATGCATGAAAATCTTTTTTATCTTGTTTCTTACTACACTTCAATTTGATGCTGCTACTGTGGAAAAGTAAAGGTGTAATTGTTTATCAAGATATGTTGATATTATTGTAAATGCAAATTTTGATAACAGAAGGTCACTGACTTTAAACAAGGCTGCTTAGTTTGTGTTGTTTACCTACTGAAACATCAACATTTACTGACTTTTTCAGTTTTTATGCTTTAATACTAAATATGAATTCATTATTCAAGACTAGCCTTTATTGTCAGAAAAAACAGTGGTATCAACAATGTTAAACAGTGAAATGGAGTTTAGCATCTTCTCAGTCAGCAATGTGGAAAAATCTGTACATGTGAATACAAATCTGTAAATATGCAAGTATGAGATTGTTTTAAAGTGATGGGGGGGTCGTCAGTCATAGTGAGCATTGCAGCTCTACTCAACAGGGGTGCATTTCCCAAAATATTCTTAACACTAAGTACTTCGTAACCTCATACTTACGAACATTCTTAAATTTACGAGTGTTTCCCGAAAGCCTTCGTAACTCATGTCGTACTTAAACTCGTTCGTAAATCTACGAGTGGTCTGACCCTCTCATAACTCGCTAAGTTGTTCTTAACTTGAAGTTCTATCTGAAAAACGAAAGAGCATCCTTTGAAATACGCAACTCAGCACACGCGTGTATATACAAACAAGAATTCATGAACATTTAAATTGTCTTTTTTAAAAGGGTAATTACATCACGTAAATTAGAGCCAGCGTCCTTAGTTCTATACTGCGCATACATGTACATATTGTGACGTTTCAGGTGGTCTCTGGTTGTCCACTGGCTGCTAGCCGGTTTGCATAATTCCCATGTGGCTTTGGGGGTGGGTTGTTGTGGGGTTAAAGTGTTGTAATTTAGCTTAGGGGTAAAGTAACTGGGGGTTCCAACTGTCTTTGTGTTAAAAAGTGTGCTTGGTGTGTGACTGTTTACCGCCGTTGTGGGACAGGTCAGGGAGAGATAAAGGTCTGAGTATTAGCGTCTTAGTCTACCGTCATTCATTGCTGTTCATTCAGAGCATTCAATAAAACCCGCTCAAAGATTGTCATCTCATTAATTCTCTTACTCTCTGCACAAGCCGTCACAATATTAACTTGAAATGATTGTTTTTACGAAATAAAAACCCTAAGATTGCTTAAAGTACAATATATTATTTATTGATATAAATTACATAAATGCAATGGGGTTTTTTCCAGTGTAACAGTCGTAGTAGTAAATTAATATATTGTGTCCCAAGCAATGGTTACTCATTGGCCTACTAAGCTTGTCAACTCTTAACCAATCAAATTCACTGATTAATCATGGACACATACAAGCCTATTTATAGGTAGGCTTGGCATGCAATGGACAGCAACTGCAAGTGAAATGTTATTTATTTATTTATTTATTTGCATATATGTAGTGTAAATACTTTTTGGATGTTTGGTTTTATAATTATTGTTTACATAACGATATGTTTGTGGCTTAATAATGAAGAAATGTATGTAAATCGGTGGTTCAGTTTTTGACTGGCTGAGCCTATTTGACGCAGACACGAGGGCGGAGTCAACTAAGTGCTACTTAGGGACTCCTTCGTAAGTTTGGAAGATAAGAAGGCTTCTGGGAAACAGTCGGAAAAATCACATTCTTAAAGTTGTTCGTAAATCGCTAAATTCAATCGCTTTTGGGAAACACACCCCAGTTTAGTTGGTAATAAAATGGTTTGTTGGATTCTGTATTTTTTGTTATGATGTCTGTATAAATTGGTAATAATCACTTATATGAGAAACTTCGCTTGCATTGGGTCTAAATACCCTAAATATTAAGGCATTTTGAACATTTTTTCGCTACATTGTTAATTTCAGCAACAGATTAAAATAAGGAGTTTGATTTTTTGAAAGTCAAAAGTTTTGGACCACCCTACTAACCATTTATACTTGCCTCAGACTGTGTTGATTTTTACATAATCTAAAACAGACTAGTTTATGTGGTTTCTGAAACGGTATTTTTTAGTGCACCTAAGAGTTATAACTGGCAGCAGCTATCTTAAAATCTATTGTTATGCATAACAGCATAGGCATCAACTATGGAGGACATTGGGTCATTTGCCTCCCAAAAATAAAAACTGGGAGGTGATTCATCCCTAGTTTTAGCAGAGACTAGGGGTTTCAACAGTTAACATATTAGATTCAACAAAAGACTAACATGAACTTGAAAGGCAGACATCAGAACAAAGTGCTGTTTTCTTTTGGCTAGAGTTTGGCTCATTCTACAGTAGCAAAAAAAAGTGATTTAACTGACTTAATTTTGCTTGTTTTTAATGTTCTAAATAAGAAATGTACTCCAATACATCATATTCTTCAAAGACACATCGAAGAAGCTGCAATGTCTTGTTTGAAGCTTGGAGTTGCTATTCTAAAGTTATTGAAGCTAAACATCTCTGCTGAAGCTAAAATTAATTCTAAAGAATGGTTTCCATTCAAAATAAATGTTTTTTTTTTCTTAGAGCATAGGTGCACAACTGGTAGGGCAGTAAAAGCAGCATTGCCAGTTTCACTATAGTGTGTTGCCTTATGCAATGCAGCTCTGAGGAGAGGAGGGGCTATATCCCTCAGATAACTTCTAAGTAATCACAATATAATGAGAAAAGTGTGCAATAAGAAATTAGAGTATATTCATCACACTTTATTATGATAAATAAATAAAAGTTCAAAATTAAGATTAGGACACATGTTAAAACATATTTTTTTGTGCTCACCCACCACAATGCTAAACCCAAGTTGGCACCAAAGAATAACAGTATGCCAGTCTCCATTGCCAAAATTAGCATCAGCCAAGCTTTACACACCAAAAATGTCTTGGATGACTGACCACATTTAAGGTAAACAGGATATTCAGTAAATGTGATGTTTGGTGGAGGCCATCACTTTAAGGCAAGCCATTCCCAACATTTCAAAGAGCACCTGCTCTAGTGATCCCAAATACTCCCCATGAGTACTGATATGCACTCAGCATTCGATATCCAAATGTTAATTCTAGTATACTAGTACTAGTAAATACTAGTACAACTCTAGTATTATTTTTTTGCATCTGTACTTTCCCACTATTGTAAGTCGCTTTGGATAAAAGCGTCCGCTAAATGCAATGTAATGTAATGTAATGTAATGTAATTTGCCATAAACATGCTTTCTTAACACAGAAGTGTTATGTTGAAATACATTTCCCTGTGTTATCTATTCATAGACCTCAAAATTATACAAACAGACCTTGTAGTTATGGAGCTCCTGGCTCATTTTGGTTTGTCATTTCAGACACAAATTTCCAGAAAATAGCCTGGTAAAGACAAGGCATCCCCAAACAACTATCCACCTAGATGGGTTATGCTGAAAACCTCATTACAATTGCATTAAAAGAGCACACAGTAGAGTGGAATTTCCATCTCAGCAAGTGCCATGGAAATGAAAACAAATAGATTATTCTCAGATCATGACCAGGCTGACAGTAATGATCCCCATGCGCGGTTTACAGAGGCACTAATCATTTCAGTATGAAGGTCAGCTTGTCCTGTCAGAGTCATCATTACACTGAGGGTCCTGTCTCCTCAAGGTGAATGACAGTCAAGGTAAATTCATCTCGGAGAGTTCATAGAGAGAGAGAAAACAAGTCACGGATTCATGCGAGTGTGAAAAAAAGCAAGCAAATCTCACTTGTGACATGTTGAATGCTCTTAAAATGATCATTATATGCTTTAGCAGGTTTAGCTTTTTCTATTTTACACACAAACATTTCTTTGAAAGTAATTCAATTGGAAGTTGTGTAATGATGCATTTTACACACACGTGTCAACACAACTTTTTATTACATTCAAATCATAATACATTATTTTGTCAGTGGTGGCTAGAAAGTCGATTAAATTGTCTTAATAGAAAATAACTAATCATGAATTTTTTAATCATGAATTCTGACTGATTTGAATAAACCGACCTCCTTATATGCACTCATTGTCTATGTTATCAGCTTCACTGATCATATAGGTGCACTTTGTAGTTCCACAGTAATAGACTGTATATGTTTCTCTCTTATGTTAAAGTCATTTCACCAATGATCAGGGCTCCCACTGCTGTTTGTTCAACTCCTACTAGTGCAACACTACAGAAAAATAATTATTTGGCTGGTGAGGTGGATTCCCAGCACTGCAGTGACACTGACGTGGTGGTGGTGAGTTAGTGTATGTTGCGCTGGTATGAGTGGATCTGAACCAGCAGAGCTGCTGCAGATTTAAAACACTGTCTTCTCTCACACTTAGATGTACCTACCTTGATTGTACACTTTATAGATGTAATTTCAGAGACAGTAGGTTGTATGTAGGTGCACAGTTTCTGTGGGCCCTTCACTGGTGGTTGGATGTTTTTGGTTGGTGGGCAATTCTGGGTTCAGGAGTGACACTGAGATCCACTCTGATCCACTTGCTCAGGTAAAACACACACTAACATACCACCACATCAGTATCACTGCAGTGCTGAGAATGATCCACCTCCCCAAAAAACAGCTGCTTTGAGGGGGTTGTGATCACTGAACAGGTGAAAGGAGGATAATAAAATATACAGAGAAACAGGTGGACTATAGTCTGTAACTGTAAAACGACAAAGTGCACTTAAATGATCAGTGGAGCTGATTAAATTTACAATGAGGTATTTTTTTAATGTTTTAGCTGATTAAATACAATAAATAATGAATGTGTATAATGCTCTGTTTTAGAGAAATTTGTCCACAGTGACAATGATATGAAACAGATATATGAAGAATGCAAAACTGCTAAAAGCTGCCTTACAGATTACTGATAAATCAATGGTGGAGAAATACATGGGCATTGTAATGCAAAATAGTCCCCAATTTTTTCAGATTTTCCTCTATTTTACCATCACCATTACATACAGTATAAAACCTCACAAGACACGTGTAGGTTCACGGGTGGTTTTGGATTGTAAAATATATTTGAGTTGAAGAAATTCCTTTCATTTCTTTAGCACAACTACTGTAAAGAAATATGAGCAGGTATGTTACTCTACAGTGAACCATTTCACATCAAAACACTATATATGAATTGTTCACATCTCAGAGAGCTTCTTATGCAGAAACTTGTTAAAAAATGATGAATTTCCTTTTAAGTAGCTATTGTACTCTATACTATAGCTAGCTTCCTGACACAACATCAGTCTGCAGCTTTTATAAGGGTTATAGACAGATCTTGTGGCTCGGTAAGTCAACTGTACGAGTTTGATCTACGGTCTATTTCAGTGACTGAGTACAGCCAAGAGATGGGCTCGGTTCTGCATGTCATAAAACATGTAACAGTAAACAGACTCAGCCATGGCATCTGGGTGTTATATAAATTTCTAAACGGACGTGTCATATTCTGAAAAGAAAAAAAAATACATGATTGATGTTTAATGATCATCAAAAATATGTTGAAATCTAGCAAACAGTTCAGAGAAAGTGATGATTTATTTATTTATTAAAGCATCTGAACGAAACACCATTGGTGAGGGATTTGCTCTCAAGACGATAGCAGGTGGTATCAAACATGGATTTTCAAACAGTATGCTTTCCCACTGAATACATTAGCCATTTTAAACAAGGTATTTTGAGAGCAACGTTGGAACCCTTTGAAGTGTTGTTGTTGTATTTTATCTTTTACCCTTCCTCATCACAGGGATGCTGGAAATGCAATTCTTAAGTCTTCTATTCAATTTGAGCCACGCATACAAAGCAGAAAAGCATGTGCGGATCAACAGAGAGTTGATTTCTTTAGTGTCATTTCAATGAAAAGCGGGGCCAAGCTTTCATGAACGGATGAAACAAAAATGAAATCGCCTAGGTGCTGCAACAGTGACAGCGAGGAATGATCATTAAGCTCACGTCAAAACGAACATAATCTCAGTTAAGCCTGTTGAAGGGCTGTCGACAATGGCACTGAATTTCATCATATGTGCCACGACTTTACATCAACAGTTCTAAACCTGTCTGGGCTTTCTATGTTAGCTTTGTCTGATAGCAGAAAAAAATCAAATATGCTGATCAGAATGAAAGATCTAAAAGGTGCAGAAATCCTCCAACTAACTTGACCATTAAATACCAAACCAGGCACCCTGACATCAAAAAATGACCATTTTAGCATTATAAATACTGCACAGGATCTGTGTATTTGTACTATAGAGATTTTCACCCCTAGTTACGATCAACACTACTGTAAAGAAAGTGAGTCAGTTCCACTAAATGTACTATTTCACCTCAAAAGACTTTTAAAAAAGTAAAGAGTTTCATTCACAACTGTAAATCGATCAAACTATAAGGATAAAAATTTTATAATCATTTATCAGATTAGATTTACTCATTTGTTCATGTTACACTTGACTTTTTTTTTACAAAATAGACAGAAAAAACAACAAGTCATGTGTGAGTGACAAAGCCAGCAGATCTCACTTATGACTCTTATGAATCCATTTAAAATGATCATTATATGCTTTAGCTGGTCTGGCCTCCTTTTTCACACATAAAACTCATTTCTTTGCAATAGGAAGTTACATAATGAATAAACATTTGCATTTTATACACAAATGAACACAACTTTTTATAAATATAAATATAAAACTAATTTCTTCATGATAAACCTGACTTTTTTAACCAAACATTAGAACATAACTATAGTTTTAACTATTCAACATTTCACCATTTTAGATCATTCAGAACAGGTTCCTTATTGTGCCAAATGTACTTGTTGGACAAGAATGGGTTAAAATAGTAATTCTGTTTCTAATTAGCACAGAGACAACTATGCTATACTCTAACAGCAAGAGCCACAACACTCACTCTATAACTCTAGGAGAATGGGTAACATAGACCCAGACACAAAGAAAAGAGTTGCTGCATGTCTTTCTGGTTTCTATACAGGACTGACACATCAGCGATTGAGAAAGATCCCTCTCTTTCTGCTGCTGAAAAATTAACGTGGCAGCTTCAGTGCACTTTGGCGCTGCCTATGGGCTTTTCTGCTTCTGTCTTTATAAGAGTGACTGAAAGATACCTGAAGTCTCTGCACAATCCTATCAGACTGACGTTCCACTCCCACAACGTCTAAGACAAGTAGAGACAGATTAATAATAGATTAAGATAGATCCTGAAGTAAACTCAGGGTTCTGCCATTCAGGACCACGGTCTGGTTCTCTGTGCTGGACTGACACATTAAAACTTTTCAGTCGGACTTATTTGTCTTTAAAGCAAAGGCAAAAGGTAGGTATTTATGCCTTTTAAACTACTCTTATGTGATTTGAGAACTAGGCCCAATATATTGCATGGTACAGATGCACTGCCTTTTTAACCAACATGTAGTTTAAATGCCAGATAAAAAAAGGTAATTTCTGGTATTTAATCTACTGGTATGCTTTAGTAGCAATTTCTCAATGCCTCTACACAGTGGAACCTCAATTTTTGCCATTAATTTGTTCTAAAGTGCCTGATGATAACTGAAACAAATGATAACTGAAGTAATATTTCCCATATGAAATAATGTAAATCCAGTTAGTCTGTTCCAGACTCTCCAAAATATTAACAAAAATAAATTTTATATAGAATAACTATAGTTTTACACACAGAAAACAATGAGAAATAAATACAAAAGACAAATGAAATGGATAAATGAACATTTAACATCACTCTTACAGGTTTACGCTCCGTTGTAGAGAGCGCTGGTGTGGTCCAGCCGGCAGTCTTTGTTTTGTACACCTGTCCTCAGGTTTGTTTTCACACCTGTATACAGGCGATACAGGTTGTGTGCCGTCGTGTGACATGTTTTAGTTTGTTTTGAGTGTTATCAACGAGAAACAAAGTCAGAATGAACAATGAACATGTGGGTGGATGCTTTTTTTTTCACAAAATTAGCAGCAAGTCACATGGGCACATCGACAAAAACTGTGCAGATGAACAATAACTGGGATAAAATGTCCCTGAAAAGTCGACAATGACTGAACTATGATGATATGATAACCTGAGCAAACTATAACTGAGGTTCCACTGTATGTAGAAAAAAAATAAATGACCATTTTGAGAAACACATGAACAGAAATACCATCACAGTCAGTACAAAACTTTTTTATATGGCATCTGAAGATTTGTGTGGATAAATGGACCAAAAGAACTGTTCCAGAATCAATTTCATATTATTTTTATATACTTCAATTAAAAGTTAGGAAGGTTTTCTTCTACTTCTCTAAAGTTGTCATTTTGGAGATGAGGTTTTGTTCTTCACACTTCAGTGCTTTTATTGTTACTCTGATGAACCTGATCAATAATAAGCATTTCCATGGCAATATGACTTGTGTTCTGAATGTGCGCACATGTTCAACACACATTGTGGTGCATCCAACAAAAAAGGCAGCATGGAGCTTCTTTTATTAATAGGAGACACAGTTAAAAGCAGAACGTTCCCGTTCCACATACTGTTTTTACTGATCAACATGAACATTCACTCACACAAACTACTCTGCACATTTTAACTCCTTAAATAGTCAGAATCCACCAACAGTTCAGAGAAAGTTTCAAAAAACTCCCAATAGATGAAACATGGCAACTGATGGTGACAGAATGTTATTGTTTTCATGTTTTTGAATACTAAATAATAACAAGCTTGTCATTGGCCATCTAGCACCACCATGGAAACAGTAGAACCATCTAGGCTGTTCACATCTCAGCTAACTTCTCAAGAGCTGTAGTCACTAAGGGGAAAACCATTTCAATGAGATGCAAGATGTAAGGTTCTGTGAACAGTCTATCATACCGAGGTGCTGCCACTGGTTCCATTATCCAAGTGTTGTCAAAAGTAAGTTGAGAGCAGAATCAAAGACAAGTGCTCCTATATAAAGATCTGATCAGAAGAAATGGCTCCCACTGCTACTTCTCAGAAAGGAAAACATGACGTGTTTCTCTTCAGCAGTGAACACCTGCTGAGAAAAAGACTCCGAGAGACTCATCTGAATGCAAATGAGTCATTAATTTTGGCACCATGCAAATTATCTCAAGACTACACTACCTGTAATTGGACATGTGGTAAGAACACAAAGTGTGGTGGAAAAAGGTGTAAAGTATGCATGCTCTTACCAAGGGACAGGTCTATTACTTAGCATTTACGTTTCTAAAAATGGACTCAACATCTAAATGTATGTGGAAACTACTTATTTTGAGAGGTGCAATTTAGGCATAAGTGAGAACTCACTTATTTAAGCACTTTTTGTGTGATTTCAGACTGAAAATATCAGGTAAGAGCAAAGAACATTAGCATTTTTCAGCAATGTTAAAGGAACAGTTTCAGATTTCCTTCTTGTTTCAGATGTTTCAGTTGATCAGCTATATATATATTTGGAATAGAAAAAAATTGCTTCTGTAATTTTGCACTGTTGTGAAATTAATTTAACTAACAAGTAATGGAAGTAATGGAAACGTATAACACTTATTGGAGTAACTCTAATAACTGGAATCTATGCTGAGTTTTTAAGTAAACACACAAACTAGATTATGTTGTTTCTGACCGTTTCTGACATTCCAACATCCGTTTTCTATCAAAATGGACAAAAATACTTCACAATTAGATAACAGTATGTAATACATGGTCAGAAACCACATAATCAAGCCTATGATGATATTACTTAAGAACTCTAGGCAATGAGCCCTGAGTAATGTTGGCTGGTTCAGGTGTCTGCCAGACGATCCATCAGTACAGTGGTATACGCTTTGATGTATTGGCAACAGGTGGAAAAAAGGAGGAGCTTGACTTCACATGCATCGAAGGAGGCCTGTGTGAGTCTGCACCCTCCTAGAGTCAGGAACATTTCAAGTGACAGGGAGAGTCAATGAATGGGCAGGTCAACTGGCTACTTAACACAGAGGGGTAAAAATTTGATTAAAAAAAGAACTGTAGGCAAATGTGTGATGCAAGCAGTTTGTAATTCTAATGCACAAACTTCATTATTTGCTAAAGCAAATTTGGCTGATTGGCTATTTTTGTATTCAACAGGGAAATAACATGTATTAGACTTTTTCACCAATACCTAAGGAGTGAACATATTCAGCAGAATGTCACAGTTTAAAATATGTTGGTATCTGAAACGATAGTCTATAGAGATTCACTGAGGCAAGTCTTTGATACATCTGAGGACACTGGGGAGGTAAATCACTCAGACCGCAACTTTACCCATGGACTGGTGCAGGATAGATAACCTTGTAAATAAACATTTCATAATCCTGGTGAGAGATGCTTACTCTAAGTGTCAGAAACCCAGCCAGGCTGGGCAGTGTTTTATGGGCCAGGGTATTGATAAGGTAAGACTTTGCTCCTTGTGATTTAATACATTCTAGCAGTGACTAGCAGTGAAAATGAAGCCAGGCCAGTGGCCTTTTTAAATCACCTGGGGCTGAGCAGACAAAGAGCAAAATGAAAAGTTAATCACCCTTGATAAAGGTTAGTTGATTATTGCACTGAGACTATGGCTGAAATAGTGTTTTTGGTTGAATGAGTACTGATCTTTTGGATTTTTACCATGAACTACTGTGGTGCTCCTCAGAACATGGACACATGGCCTGTCACATCCAGTAACCAGCCTTGTCCTCAATTTAAAGTCAGGATGTCTACTATGGTTGATCAAATTCAAAATGCCACACATTATTTCAGACAGGGAGCAACTTATAATACTGTGCAAAAAATCTTAAGACACTGAAACAGTATTTTTAAAAAATCACTTCTGTTTCATTCTATTTAAACTATTTCATTTCATTGCACTTCGAGGTTTCCTCCCTCATATACCCTCATTGTATTGTTTTGCAAGTACAACTTCAAATAAGACAGAAAAAGTTGGGACAGTATGGAAGTTTCTTACATTTACTTTTATTTCATTACAGGCAACCTTTCATGTTTTATCTGGTCAACTTCATTTCATTTGTTAATACACATCCATTCCTGCATTTCATGCCAAAAACACCTGTGACAGTAAAGTGTTTACTTCTTTATAATGGCATTCCTTCTCACAACACTTAAAATACATTTTGGCACCAAAATACCAAGTGCTGGAGTATTTTGTTGCATTCTTCTTGAGCAGTCATTGTTTAATTTTTTGGTTCCAAATTCTCCACACTTTCTCTGTTTGGGACAGGTTAGGACTGTAGGCAGTACCTGTAGGCTCTTTTGTAATGTGTGCATCATGTGGTTTTGCATTGTCTTGTTGAAAAATGCATGGATGTCCCTGGTAAACACTGTCCTAAAGGCAGCATATGTTATTAATTCTCAATGTACTTTTTGCCAAAGTAATCTCTTGCATATGTGGTTTTATCAGCTATTGATGAAATGGTTGTTGTTGATGCAGTGCTGCCTGGGGGATCAGAAATCACAGATATTCAGATTAGGCTTGTGGCCTTGCCCTTTACTCAATTAAATTCCTCCAGATTCCTTGAAATGTTTAATGAAATTATGCACTACAGAGGGAGAAATATGCAAATCCCTTCCAAATATTATTTGAGAAACAAACATTTCAATAATTTTCTCATGCATTTGATGACAAACTGGAAATCACTTGAAAAGTCATTTTCAGCTTTATATGTTCTCTGTGACTACTTAACGTTTTCTGCATGAAGATATGGGTCAGAATAACCAGTTTTCTTGAGAAGAACAGATTTGTCATTAACCAGGCTTGGTATGCCTTTATTTTATGGGAAATCACATGTGATTTCAAAAGTTTCAATCTCTTAACACCAGTCAACTCATGGCAAAGTCATTAAAACAGAGGTTCACTTATTTTTTTATAGCCTGAACTGTGTGTGCATAAAACACTCAATAAAAGACATGAACAGTTCAACTGTCTGTGATATAAGTTTAGTTTGATTATGTTTATATATAATTATGACTTAGAAAATGTTCAAACCACATTTCTCAAGTCCTCATACCTAGTTTATCTTTCTTACAAAATAAATATCTGATTTCTTATTCATCCTGTAAATCAATTTGTTTAATTTGATTTTTTTTTTTAATAATTACTCAAACAATCAAGTTAAAAATATGACATCACTATTGTTGCTAAAGTAAAAATTCTAAGTTGTCCACATGAGGACATTGTCCATTTTCTACACACAGTCATCTACTTACATTTAAAGTTGTTACTTTAAAATGATCCAGCACTCTGCAAAATCATTTCCATAAACTGAGCACAGGATCACAGAAGTAAGATGATGAAAACCCATTACTAACATGGCACTGCTCAGTTGCTAATGAACTGCCTTTGGTGCATTTTCTTCAGGATTTCTCCTTTAAGCTGCATTTCTTTATCTGCAATATGAGAAAACCTTGCCACCAGTTCTTGTTTTTCTTTGTAGCTGAAAGACAAATTGCATGTGATTACTTCCTTAAATAGAAGACTTAAATAATCTACGGACATGCACTGTTCCCTGTCCCACTGATGTAAAGCAGCTAATCCCTGGCTGACCGACGCAGAGAGACGGAGCTGGGTTTGTACAAGGCAGTGGTGGTGGACTGAGTCCAAGAGCAGTGCTGCTATCTGAAATGAGCTGGCTTTGATCAGGAGCTCCAGCGAGCAGGCGCCGGCGGCCACGCTGCCCCACGGGGCTTCACTTCTGAGGCTCTGTGGAGAGAGGAGGGGCCTCCTGCCCCGGTCCCTTCAGGCGAACCATCTGGAGAGCTGCACTTTGCTCTCAGCCCCACACACCTCTCACACCTGCCTCACCATTGACACAGAGGCTTCTTCACAAACAAGAGATGAATTTGAAATTGAGAATGCTAGGGGTGTCAAAAGGTAATAGTGTATTGTAACTGATACACTGTTGATATATATATATATATATATATCTCCACTGTTACAGTGAAGTAAGTAAATTGAAGATGAAATGATCTCTAAAAGGCATAAACTCAAAAAAGAAAATTTTCCACATTTTAAGCAATATCATTGTATTATTTTGTACCTTATTACATTGTACCTTGCAAAAGTATGGGAACACTAGAAAATTTGAGCGTTCAGATAACTTTCAGATAACTGACAGACATCTCAGAAATTAATTAGACTGTTAGGGTTATGGCTTGTTCACAGTCATCGTTAGGAAAGGCCAGGTGATGCAATTTCAAAGTATTATAAATACCAAACCCCTTTAAACTTGTCCCAGTAAACAGCAGCCATGGTTTCTTATAAGCAGCTGCTTAGCACTCTGAAAATGAAAAAGTTTAAGGTGCACAAAGCAGGAGAAGGCTATAAGAAGATAGTAAAGTGTTTTCAGGTTACCATTTCTTCAGTTCAAAATGTAATTAAGAAATGGCAGTTAACAGGACCAGTGGAGGTGAAGATTATATAGTGAGGAAAATAAGTATTTGAACACTGTGCAAATTTGCAAGTTCTCCCACTTAGAAATTATGGAGGGGTCTGAGGGGTCTGATCATGGAGGGGTCTTTCATTTTAGGCGCATGTCCATTGTGAGAGACATAATCCCTAATACAGAGAGTGTTACCTGTACGCGGATTTTACTTTCTGGGGAGGTACTAGTCTGGGGAGTCTGGGGA